>PVJX010007537.1:0-70466 GCA_004027295.1 Dolichotis patagonum
GCTTCTCTTATTTCTCTCTCAGTACTTTTGTTGTTAGTGTATAGAAATGATATTGATTTTTGAGTATTGACTTTGTATCTAGCTACCTTGCTGGATTTATTTATTATATCTAGGAGTCTTTAATAGTGTTTTGGGGGTCTTCTATGTAAAGTATCATGTCATCTGAAAATAATGATAATTTAACTTTCTCTTTTCCTATCTTCACTCCTTTTATTTCTCTTTCCTGTCTTATTGCTCTGGCTAGTATTTCCAGTACTATGTTGAATAGCAGTGGTGATAATGGACATCCTTGTCTTGTGCCTGACTTTAAGGTAAAGGCTTTCAGTTTTTGACCATTTAATATGATACTGGCTGTTGGTTTGTCATAGTTGACCTTTACCATATTGAGATAAAGACCTTCTATTCCTATTCTCTGTAAGATTCTTATCATGAATGAGTGTTGGACTTTATCAAAAGCTTTTTCTGCATCTATAGAGATGATCATGTGGTTCTTCCTTTTGAATCTATTGGTATGGTGGATTACATTTATTGTTTTGCATATGTTGAAACATCCCTGCATTCCTGGGATGAATCCTACTTGTTCATGGTGTATAATCTTCTTGATGATTTCCTGCATCCTGTTTTCCAATATTTTATTGAGAATTTTTGCATCTATGTTCATCAGGAAGATTGGCCTATAGTTCTCTTTTTTAGTTGAGTCTTTCTCTGGTTTTGTTAGTAGAGTGATATTTGCTTCCAGGAATGATTTAGGCAGATTTGCTTCCCTTTCAATTTCATTGAAGAGTTTCTGGAGTATTGGAATTAAGACTTATTTGTATTTCTTGTAGAATTCTGCAGTGAATCCATCTGGGCCTGGACTCTTTTTTGTAGGCAAGGACTTAATTACATTTTCAATTTCTGTAATAGAAATTGGGATATTCAGCAGATTTACATCTTCCTGATCCATCTTTGGTAGTTCATATGTATCTAGGAATCTATTTCTTCAGTGTTATCAAACCTATGAAAGTAGAGGTTTTCAAAATCGGTGTTGATGATGTTCTGTATTTCTGTCGAATCTGTAGTAATTCCAACTTTTTCTTTCCTTATTTCATGAATTTGAGTTTTTTCTTTCCTTTTTTTAATAAGCTTGGCCAGGGGCTTATCAATTTTATTTATTCTTTCAAAGAACCAACTCTTTGATTCATTGATCCTTTGTACTGTTTTCTTAGTCTCTATTGCATTAATTTCTGCTCTGATCTTTATAATTTCTTCCCTTCTTTTGGATTTTGGCTTGACCAGCTCTTCCTTGTCTAGATGTTTTAGTTGTAGCATCAGGTTGTTTATTTGTGTTCGTTCTGTCTTCCTGATGTGGGAACTCAATACAATAAATTTCCCTCTTAGAACTGTTTCCATTGCATCCCACAAAATCTGGTAAGTTGTGTCTGTATTTTCATTTACTTATAGATATTGTTTAATTACTTTTTTAATTTCCTCTGTGAACCACTGATTGCTCAAGAGTGTATTATTCAGTTTCCATGTGTTTGTAGATTTTTTGCAATTTATTTTATCATTAATTTCTAGTTTCGGAGCACTATGATCTGATAACAGGCATGGGATAATTTCAATTCTTTTGCATTTACTTAAATATGTTTTGTGGGCTAGTATATGGTCTATTTTAGAGAATGTCCCATGTACTGCTGAGAACAATGTATATTCTGATATTGTTGGATGGAAAACTCTATATACATTTAGCAAGTCCATTTGTTCACAAGTGTGATTCAGTTCTGTTATTTCTTTGCTGATTTTCTGTCTAGTTGATCTGTCCTTTTTTGTCAATGGCTTGTTAAAGTGTCCTGTTATAATGTGTTATTGCTTATTTGATTTTTCATTTGTGTTAGTATTTGCTTTATATAGCTGAGTGCTCTGGAATTTGGTGCATATATATTTAAGGTTGTTATCTCTTCCCCTTGAAGTTTTCCCCTAATTAGTATGTAGTGACCTTCTTTATCTCTTTGGATCATTCTTGGTTAAAAATTAACATTGTGTGCAAACAAGATGGCTACTCCTGCTTTTTTTTTTGTTTCCTGTTGCATGAAGTGTTGTTTTCCATCCTTTGACTTTCAGTATATGGGTGTCCTTTTGTGTTAGATGGGTTTCTGGTAGACAGCATATGGTTGGATGTTGTTTCTTGATGCATTCTGCCAGTCTGTTTCTTTTGATTGGTGAGTTGAGGCCATTTACATTAATGGTTGTAACTGTTTTATAATGGTTTATTGTTTACATGTTATCTTTCTGTTGTTATGTCTTTAGATTCCCATTCTGTTTTATTTTCTGCCTTGCTTGGTGGTTTTATCCCATGTGTATCTAGAATGTCTTTCATTATTCTTTGTAGGGTTGGTTTGTTGTTCATAAAGTTCTTCAGCTATTCTTTGTCATAGAAGTATCTTATTTCTCCATCCATTTTGAAGGACAGTTTTGCTGGTTATATCAGTCTGGGTTGGAAGTGGTTTTCCTTTAGGATCTGAAATACTTCACTCCATGCTCTTCTTGATTTCATTGTTTGTGTTGAGACGTCTGCCATGATTCTGATAGGTTTTACTTTATAGGTGATCTCTCTTTTCTCTCTAACAGTTTTTAGTATTCTGTTCTTATGGTGGATTTCTGGGATGGTGATTATTTTGTGTCTGGGTGTACTTTTATTTTGGTTATGGCTGTTTGGAGTTCTATATGCTTCACTTATCCAGATGTCTGTTTCTCTTCTCATGTTTAGGAAGTTTTCAGCTATTACTTCTGTAAATATCCTCTTCATATCATTTGGGCTGTCTCCTTGTTTTTCATTTATCCCTATTAATCTTATATTATTTTTCTTTGCATCATCTTGCAGGTGTTGAATTGTTATTTCCTGATTCTTTGTTATTTTTAAAAGATCTTGTCTTTCCTGTTCACTGGCTGCAATCTTATCTTCAAGGTCTGAAATTCTATCTTCACATTTGTTGAGGTGGTTTTGGCAGTTTTCAATAGCATTTTTGATTTCCTGTATATCTCCTTGAATCTGCTTTATGTATTCTGTTTGTTTCTTATAGTGTTCATTGAGGGATTCTATCTGTTTGCTTTTTTCCTCTAATTTTTTAGCTGTGTCTTCACTAGATGCATTCACTATTTCTCTCGCTATTTTTATCAATTCTTCTTTTATCTGGGCAAGTATTTCTGATTTGAATTTCCCCGAGCTTTCTGTAGTTGCATCTTTATTTCATTTGATATCATTTCAGACATTTCAGGTGTATGGCTTCTTTTTTCTTCTATGTACATGACTTCTAAGCTTTCTTGGGGTGGGATGGAGCTTTGAGCCTGCATTTTGGTCTTTCCTTTTGTCATTTTTCTATATTTCCTTGCTTGAGTGGTGTTCCAAAGATTCCTCTAGATGTGTGGTGAATTACCTCTTGCACTCTCAGTTTATGGAGCAGTGGTGGCTCCCCCAAAGGCTCTTGGCTCCCTACATTGAAAGGTGGAAGCTGAGCCTCATAAACTGGGGCCCACAGAACCTCAGGCCACAGTTCAGTATCCTAGAGGGTGAGTATGATCTCAACCACCAGGAGTGCTGGTTTAAACTCCCTCAGGCCAGCCCACACCTTCAGGCCACCAGCTTGGCCTCAGCCTCTGGAACTGAGTGAAGGCTGCTGGGCATGGTGCACTAAGGCTGTGGAGCTTCCGGGACTCAGTCCAGTGTACCCAGTAGCTAACCCAAGCTCAGTTGTCTGGAGCACAGCTTACCAGCTCTCCACCAGCTCTCCACGAGACTGCCTTGAGGTGGCAGGACTCACCTCTCAGGGTCCTAACTCCCCTCTGTGGGCTCTTGGCTCCCTAAGTTGTAAGGCAGATGCTGGGCATGGTGGACTGGAGCCCATGGAACCTAGGGCCGGACCACCGTCCTGTGTCCCAGGGGTCCCGTATGTTTTACCGGGCTTCAGTCCGTGGCTCGGCCTCCACCTCCCGAACTGAGAGAAGGCTGCTGTGCATGGTGCACTAAGGCTGTGGAGCTTCCAGGACTTGGTCCAGTGTACCCAGTAGCTAGCCCAATCTCAATTGTCTGGAGCACAGGTCTCCCTTGTTATTTTTAAGAGATCTTCCCTTTCATGATCACACATTGCAAGTCTGTGTTCAATTTTTGATAGTCTATCTTTGGTTTCTTTCAAGCAGTTTTGCCAACTTTCTATGGAGACTTTAGTTTCCAGGTAATTTCTTTGAATCTGCTTCATGAATTCTAGGTTTGCTTTATATTCTTCATTGAACATTTCTCTCCTTTTGTGTTCCTCCATTCTGTCTGTGTCTTATTGAGAGGTGCCCAGCCTTTCTTTTATTAATCTACTTATGTCTTGTTTAACTTGAACTAATACTTCAGTTTTGATCTTGTTTATGAGTTCCCGAAGATATCTCTTTATGACCGCTGACTCTGTGTTTGATGTTGCATGTTTGCTGCACTCAATTTCTTTTATATTTACCTCTCCTGGATCAATTTCTCAGGTTAGGGGCCTGGGGGCTTTTTCTTATTTCTCTCTCTCATCATGTTTTTGATTCCTTCCATACAAGTGCATAGTGTAATTCCCATCCCCTTTTCTTGTTGGTTAGGGCTCTTCTGGAGCATGCAGGCTCTGGGCTTCTGCCCTCTGCAGTCCACTATCAGAGAGTGAAGTGCAAGCAAGGTCTGTGTACACTGGCTTCTCCCCTCCAGGCCAGTCCAACTTCATGAGTCTTCACTGCATCTGTGTGCACCACCCTCAGGGAACCAATTGATTTTTGATGACCCACTGGGTCCCAGCCCAGTCCCAGCAGATCCTTCCAATTCACTTTGTTGAGGGATCAACCAACTGAAGCTGCTTCCTTATAGAGCCAGGACTTTCCTTCCCAACCCAATATGTCGTGTAGTTGGTTGTACCTTTCCCGCAGGAGGGTCCCATTCCCATCACTCACCACATGTTGATGCCAGTCACTGAGAACTGCTGGGCTCCTCGATCTCTGACCTCAGTGCAGCTGTAGCAAGAATTCACGGTGCCTCTGGGTGGGTCACATGCAGGGCTGGTTCTGGGCGAGCCATGCGCTGGGCTGTTCAGCACCATGCTCCATCCATTCAAGCCAGTCACTTTGGCAGGTTCGGTTGCTCAAGTCAATCTCCAGCACGAATTCAGGTGGCTCGGTGAGAGTGCAGTGCTTGCTGATCTTAGCTTCTCTAATGGTAGCCCTAGGACCTCATATTCGAGCAGTTTCTTTCCCTTCAGTTGCTTCCTGGGTTGAGAGAATCCATCTCCCTCTATTTGGATCTCTCCAAGGTGTTCTATTCTGGCATTTGAGCTGTCTCTCTCAGAGAGGCTCCATATCCTGCTACCTCTAGGTCTGCCACTTTTGGTCCTTTAAGGATTTGTTATTGCTTCAATTTTTAATGTTCCTTGCAGCACCAATGCCCTTGTGTCAAAATTCACAGACTTTGAATATCTTTTTCTTTAAAAATCTGAAGCTCTTCTTTATTATAATCAGCAAAACACCCTGAACATTAAAGCGGCACCCTGTCTAGCACTCCAGGCCCTGATTGGTCTGAATTCTGTACTGAGGAGGCAAGAAACCTTGCGTGATGCAGAAGGAGCAATTTCAGGAGGATGCCACAGCCTAGAGCTTTCTGAGTGGCAGATGCTGCTGCCCTGAGAGAAGGCTGCAGTCCAGGACTTGAGGAGCAGACCAACGAAGCAAAATATGATGCCTGATGCTGAGGTCTGTCCAGGGATGCAGAGTCTCCAGGGAACTCAGGACCTTGAGAAATAATAAAAGATCTATGAAATAATAAATGTAAACTATATCCAGTCATGTTAAATAGAATACCACTGGATCTTGTTCTTAATAAATGGGAAAAGTATGTTATGTTCATTGAAAAATCGTTGACAAACACTATTTATTCTTACCTATAATACCTACCTCATATGAAGACATTATATGGAATACCAAATAATGTCTGTTGATGCCTACCTGACCTTCTCTGTGAGCAAAAAAGAGCCACCCCTACTTCTTTGACAACATGAAGGGGTGATAGTGTGTTACAGGTTCCAGAGAAAAGCTAGCACAGCCAAGATGAAGTTTTTTACCTGGGCAAAGGCTTTAGATAAGGAGGCAGATAGACATTCTGCTGCTCTAATTACTTGTGTCTATGTCTGAGTGAATAAAAGCAAGGTGAACCACACATTCAGGGCTCTCTACTCACTGGGGAGAGAATAATACTATGCCCCCTGCATTTTAAATCCACTCTGCTCTGTCCTAGTTACTTTTTACTTGTTGCTGGGACAAAATGCCCTACACCCAAAATGAAGGAAGGAAAGGTTTATCTCTTACAGTTCTTGGAGGTTTCAGTCTATACTCAGTTGGCTCCAAGGCAGCATAGAATGGTGGGGCAGCCCTTCATGGTGGCTGCAAACAGCAAGGCAAGAGCCAGGAAGAGAGAAAGAGACACACCTCCTTCCCACAATTACATCATATCCTGGCTCCACCCCTGGGCAGGTGTAGCATTCACACCACCAATCCAAGAGCTAGACAATGAACCAATCACAAACACATAATTGCATGAGGCTTGGGAACCACTGATATAAACCATGACATTCCACTATTGGCCTCCAAAGACTCATGTATGTTCTTTATATAAAAGACATTTAGTCCATCTCCAAGAGTTGCCAAAGTCCTAACCCTTTCAGCATTGCTGAAAAGTCTAAGTCTCAAGTCTGCTCCAAATCTATGGCAAACCCTTAACTGTAACCCCCTATGCAAAGGAAACAAGGTTAAACCTTTCCAAAATACAAAGGCACAAGTTAAACATTACCATTCTAAAAGTTACAAACACGGGAAAGCATTGGAAACAAAGCAAGTCGAACATCCAGCAGGGCGAACATGAAGTCCTAGAGTTCCATGCTCAGCATTTGAAGCAATCTGGTTGCAAGCTCCCAAAGGCTTGGGTGGTTCCACCCCCATGGCACTTCCAAGGATTTAAGTTCCAGAAGCTTTTTTCTTAGGCCCCCTCTGTTTGGTTTTTGCAGCTTTCTTTGGATTTTCCACGTTCCTGGTTTTTCCAAACTTCTGGGGTCTCCACTGCATCTTTGGCTTCACCCTTACATCTTTACATATTGCCCTCTCAGGGGCACACTGCTTGGCTTGCCAGGCCTTTTGCAATCAGGATGGAAGCTGTCTTACCCTCAGAATCTGTGCATTTTCCTTGCAGCTAAAATCAGTGCCATGTGTATTCTGCCAAGGTCTGCTGCCAGCTGGAATAGTGGCCAGGATTTTCTCTCTGCACTGATGCCACTCTGGAATCTGGTATGGGGGCTGCCATTTTGGGATCTCCTTTTCATCATTCTGGAGTATGGTATTCTGCACCTTTCTCCTCTGAGGAAATTCACTCACTTTTGTTGGTTCAGGGCTGTGAAAGGTGCTGCTTCCCAGGATGGCCCAGGCCATCTTTTTGATTTCTTTGTTCCTTCTTAGCAACTGAGGTTTCTGCTCCATCTTTGTAAACCACAGCTTCACTGGAGTTTTCCTTCTAGCCAAACTCACAGTATTTTAAATCATCCCACTGGTCTCTTTGCTCTTGATTTGCAACATAAATATAGCTTAAAGCCCACAACAGTATCCATGCCACAGCCTCAACATTTGCCTGTCTTGAAATTTCTTCTCCCAGATTAATCAGTTCACCATTCTTAATCTTAGCCTCAGCTAAAGTCTCTGGACATGTGCAAACTGTAGACAAAGGTTTTGCCAACCCATAACATACCTCAACTGGAGTACTATAACCAATGCAGTTCTTATTCCAAGCAGAAACCTCCTGAG
This sequence comes from Dolichotis patagonum, assembly GCA_004027295.1. Taxonomy (NCBI): domain Eukaryota; kingdom Metazoa; phylum Chordata; class Mammalia; order Rodentia; family Caviidae; genus Dolichotis; species Dolichotis patagonum. The sequence goes on from PVJX010007537.1 coordinate 7,834, forward strand.
CCTGATCCTTATCGGCAGGCTTTTTATCCACACTCTGATCTCCTGACCTCTGACCAGAATCTCCTCTACAAAACAGCCTAATCTGTTCCAGTGCCACTCTTTCAGGGGACATCTCCAAACCTTTCCAAACTCTTCCTACAAACTGTTTCCAAAGGCTTTTTAGCCACATGATCAGCTTTAGTCATAGCAACGACCCTGCTCCACTGGTACCAAATTCTGTCTTAGTTAGTTTTTACACTTCACTGAGACAAGATACCTGACATCCAAAGTTAGGGAAGGAAAGGTTTATTTCTTACAGTTATTGGAGGTTTTAGTACATAGTACATGGTTCCAAGGCAGCATGGCATGGCAAGGCAGTTGTTCATGGTCACTACAAACAGCAAGGTGGAAACCAGCAAGAGAGAGAGCACACCTTCCTGCCATTATATCATCTTCTGGCTCCACACTTACGTGGGGGTAGCAATCACACCACCAATCCAATCACAAATGTGCAATTGTATGAGGTTTGGTGGCCACTAACATAAACCATGACTGCTTCTTTTTGTGTTTTACCCTTGTTCAATCCCTGGTCAGGGAACAAAATAGCTGGAGTGGTTCCCTACAAGTGGTTTCCAAACAGGGACCTGACCAGAGTAAGCTGGTTTCCTACAAGTGTTATTCATAGACATGTCGAGGGAAAGTCTGCCTGACCAGAAGGTGTGGGGAGTAAACAACAGGGAGTTGAACAGAGATGAGTCAAACCAACCAGAGAAAAAGCAAAAGTCAGTGCATGCGGAAAACTTTCTCAGCAAAGGAGATGGGGCAAAATTCAGAATGAAAATGATGATGGGAATTCATAATTAAACAAAAGTGAGAGCATCAGCAGCAAGAGCAATGGGATAGAATTTGTTGACTGACAGTTTAGATAAGTCTAACTGCTTCAAAAGTATTGTCTTGTGATTGTGGTAAACTGGGGCATCTTTGTAAACAGTGTGCTCAACCCCAGACAAGAAAGTTTGTCATTGTCCCCTACTGGAGTGGGAAATACCACCTCTCTCCTAGATGTTTAAATTAAATCATTATCTAATCAATGGCATTCTAAGTGTCACAAGGATGGCATCCATTGACAGAAAATGGTAGGAGACCTGGGGCCCAGGAAGAAGATACAGTGAAGGCAAATCCTAATACAGTTTTGCAGGCCCAATCCTCAGTGGCACTCTAAAGACAGTTGAATCCCTTACCAACAGAACCCCAGGAAGTGCAGGTTTAGAACTTTCCACTGCTGAACAAGTGACCTGGATTGGCAGAGAGAAAATCCCAAGGGAATCTTGGGACATCTGTTCTTAGTTATTATGGGTTTAGAGTTAGGAAAAAGCAAGTTGAGCCTGCAGGGTGTTAAAATACTCCCTGGGATTATTGATTCAGACTATTTGGGGGAAATTCAGGTGTGTTCAATTGCATGATGTCTGGATTTTTAAACCAGGAATTTGTATTGCCCAGCTGCTCATTTCACCTGTGATCAAATCTCAAGCTACTGTTGATAACAGATCTCATAGAATGGAAGATGTAGCAGTACCTTCCATAGAGAGATGTTTTTCAGTTAGACTACCACAAGCCAGTCACCCATGTGTATTGTTGAGATTAAGGGAAAATTCTTTCAGGGACTGATGGATACTGGTACAGATATTTACAGGGAAAAAATCAGCAGGGCAATCCCAAACCACAAAAGTCTATCAGATGAATAACAAGTAGATCTTAAATATGAGAAAAAAAATTTAACTGATGTGATTGTGGCTTTCCATTTCAAAAACCACTCTTTCATTGGAAACTGACATTCCTTTTTGGGTGGATCAATATCTTCATATCAAAAGAGAAGTTAACTCACTTATGGATATTAATAGAAGAGCAGTTGAAGTTGATACTCACTGAGCCTTTCACTGGTCCTTGGAATACTCCTGCTTTTGTTATTCCAAAGAGGTCAGGCAAGTGGGGGCTGATTTAGGATTTAAGAGCTATTAATGCAAACATTTACCCAATGGGTGCTCTGCAGCCTGTATTTCCCTCTTCCACTGTAGTTCAACAGGACTGGTACATGATAGTTATTGATCTTAAAGATTTCATTTTTTATCAACTCTTTAGTTCCACATATTTATCTTCATTTTACTTTTTCCGTTCCTCTTACTGACTTTGCAAAGCCTGTGTACCCATGTTGGCACACTGTGTTGCCACAAGGGATGATGAACTGTCCCACCCTGTGTCTCAAATTTGTTGGTCAGCCTTTGGATCCTATTTGAAACAAAAATTCCCCCAACACTGAATAATAGGGTATATGGATGATATACAGCTTGCTATCAACTCTTTGAAGCAACTGACCATTCTTTTTGAAGAGACTGAATGGGCTTTTATCCAGCATGGTTTATGCATACCCCAGAGAAAATTCAAACTAAGGACCTGTTTGGTTACTTAGGAAAAATGATAGTGGGGAGAGTGGCTCAAGTCCAGAATTTGGCATTGGGAACTGAATTGTTATAAACATCAAACATTTATGATTGAAAAAAATGAATTTGGAATAAGACTGCCTATTTAAATGGCATTTATAAAAGCAAAAGAGGAAAAATAGGTAATAGTAAGCCACAAACTGGTTATGATCTTGCAAAGTTTACACTAAATATTTTGACATCTGTTGGTGATATAAGCAGCATACTGGTGGAATTACAGTGTAAAAAGTAAAAGAGGATTTCAAAAAAGAAGAAACTACAAGTGTTATGGTAGTTTCAGATGAGTGGAAATGGAAAGGACTGGTTACCCTAATGGCATGAGGGTGTAAGTTTTATTGCATCATCAGAGGAAATGGACAGATGGTGTGCATAACCTCTTAGACTGTGTGGCCATAGAGAAGTCCTCCCCATGATTTACCATGGTGTATTGATGCTGCTCTCCTCCTCAGTGTGAGAGTCATCTCCCAGATGACAACTGAAGAAAATCACCCAGGAGGCAGAAAAAACTGTCCATTGTCAAGGCCTGCCAGGATCTGTCAAGGGCATTTAGACAGGCACTGTGGGAAGTATCTCTGAGTGACAATCACAACTAAAATCCTCTTCAGCTAGACATAACCAGAATGGTATACTCCCTTTGCCCCTCAAGTCATTTACTTCCTCAGAGAGGGAACAAACGTGTTAGTGTAGACAATCAGGGAGGGTCATGGCCTAAAAAAAGCTAGTACAGATGCATTGTAACTGTTGATTAAGAACCAATCATTAATGGAAAGACCTCCAGACAAACGAGTACACCTACATATATGCCCTAGGGATGAGCAATACTGATTGATATTCAGCTGCTGCTATTACAAAAACCAAAAGGGTGTCATATGGGAGACAAGATAGTGAGAACTGAGGCCTAACTGACCACCTCTGTGAACACAAAGAAGAAATACAGCAAACGGGATGGTGGCATGTTTAGGTTCTAGGGAACAGCCAGCACAGCTGAGATGCAGTGGTTTACCTGGGCACTTACTTTAGATATACTTTAGATATTCAGAAGCAGACAAATCCTGTACTATTTTAATTGCTTGTTCCAAAGTCTGAGTGAATAAAATCAAGGCACCCCATACCCTTTTTGACCTCTCCTCTCACTAGAGGAAAGATTTCCCTTGTCCCCTCATTATAAACTAGCTCTGTGCCTTTCTGTCTTTCATTCTTGATTGGTCCCAATCTCAGGTCAGGAAATAAGCCTGAAGGAGTGGTTTCCTACAACTGGTGCTGAACAGGGATCTTTCCAGAGTAAGCTATTTCCTACAGCCACCATATTGTATGCAATGATCAGTTGAATACAATTTTAAGGTGGGAAATTTATATGCTGATAGTAATTACAATTTGTGGATAAAATGTACTGAGAAAGAACAAGTTATGTTTTGATGTGCACAGAGTTTTAACGCAAACACTCGACAAGGATGAACTGGTCCCAAGGAGAGGAAAAATATGTCTTGAATATCAGCAGTCAATGGACCTAACAAGTGATTATAAATAGAGAAGCTTGTAATAAACTGTGTTGTCACACTGAATTTATGCAAGTATGTAATGTATAAAGGCAGAGGGGAAGTTATAGTTTTAAATTGGAATTCAGGATGTTTCTTTTTAATATCCCTAATAAACTTGAGAAAAGTGCTCCAGTGAATTATCCAGTCACATACATGTGGAGAGACCAGAGTGTCATGTATTAAGGATGCTGATGTTATGAGTTGTGATCTCTGAGACATAAGTTATGGCACTAAAATTCATGTAACAAACATAGAATAAAGAGCCAGAAATAAGTATTATCTGATATAGTTTCATACTACATTAAGCAAAAGGATATCATCATAGTACATTAAATAGATACCCCCAGGAATTATTTCAAGCTACCATGGTTATATTTATTTGCTTAGTTTTTTTCAGATTTAAAAGTAAACTGTGATGGTTTGATATACAAAAGGAGCTCATCAATATAGAAAAAGTACATATGCATTTCCTTGCAAGTTAAAATCTCTGAGTACGCAATATAAGCAACAAAAATATACTTCTAAAATTTTTATTGTATGATAGAGTATTATGAAGTGCAATTTTGTATGAATTCTGGGCCTAAACTTATATATCTGCTTACTTGAAAATTGCACCACTTGACACCTTTCTCCCCATTGACTCTTTAGAGGGCTCCTGGTAAGTACCACACTGTTGACTATGTAAATGACTTTAATTAACACCCAACAAAGAAGTGACATCATACATTTGTTAAACTGTGAATGCTGCACCACTGCTTTTCCACAGAGATACAGCTCCACCTCTGTTTATATTTTATCTCAAGGCAGGGTCGGCCTACGCTTCTGAGCTTAGACTAAACAGTATTTTCCTGCCTCAGTTTCCATAGGTAGAATTAGGAGCACGTGGCACTGAGATTAGCAAGTATTTCTCTTCTTGACCACCTAAAGTGAGTCAGTTAAATAATTGGAACAAGAGAAAATATCTTGTGCTGCTATAATAATATAATCTTTAGATTCCATCTGTCTTTGCGAATAATGAGAAAACTTCCTCAGCAAATATCCCCACACTAGGATCTCTGGATGTTATAGGACACTTAGAATGACAAATATGGCAAGACGGTACCCTGCATTACTACCTACAGTGCCTCAATCCAAAGTGAAAATCTGCTTCTGCCCAGCAGAGACCACTAGCCTGGAGGCACCAGGACATGTGCATTTCTGTGAGAAATGTGTTCACAGAATTTCTCTCACTACTCTGTTTCTCATGTTGTATTTTCCTGTGACTATGAAAATATGGCTTAAGATTTTATTTTTTGTTTCCTTGGGGAATAGAAGTCAAATCATTTGACATTTTGTTCCATCTGCCACTTTTATCTTCCCAATTGTGATACATAAAACACACCTCTCACACCTCTGATGTCCTTTTCGCTATGAGGTGAAAGGATAAGATATTGTGCAGTTGTGCCTCACACTCCTGACTCAGACTTGGTTTGACAATGGGCTACACAAAGAGAAATGTCTTAAGAACAATGAATCCAAGAGGTGAAAACTCCATTTTTATTAATCTTCTCAAGTGTGTATTGGAAACTGCCCAAGGTAGCAGAATTCAGAAGTGATTCTCTTCCACCCCTGATTGTTATTCAGGTCTTGAAGCTATGTGTACCACTCAGTTCAACATTTAAAATGGAATGGAATCACCCAAGGGAAGCAAAGAAATCTCACAGTGATGTGGAGCAGCCCCAAACTTTCTCCTGCTGAGCACATAACCAACATCTGCTCCTCTCCTGTGCCCCAATGAAGAGACCAGATGTGCAGACGCCAGAACCAGGAGCAGGTTCTCAGTCTCCTTTCCACAGGAAGCAGCTGGTGAGCTGCAGAGGGCTCTGAGTGATACTGAAGTTGTAGAGATAGGCAGTTTCTCTACATTCCCCTACTTTGTGTTGCTTACTGTAAATCCCTTGCCCACTGCACACAAGAGATGTTTATTTGAGGCAGATAGACCCCTCCAGGTCCTTGGAGACACCCTTGAATGAATACTTTATTCTTTTAAATAAAATAATTGGTTGGGCATGACATAGTCATGAGCAATCAGACAAAAATGAGCTTATTAATATCAGTGGCCAGTAACAGGCTGAGGAAGGAGTGAGAATCTGTCAGGAAGAGAATTAAACTGTGTTTTGTATCTGTAACAAAACTGCATACTGAATGCAAAGATCATGTACTAGAAATATCTGAACATAAGATAATTCAGATGTAGGAGGATGGGTTTCTCAGTTTCCATTGAAAATTACTAGTGGATAAAAGGAGATTTCAAATTTGGCTGAGTCATTTGTTAGAAAAAATATGTGAATTGGAGGATGAAATCTTGGAAGCAGGAAACAAGTGTTTACCAAAATTGAGAATGAGGAGTCTTTAAAATGGTAAAGCAGTCCGTATTGGGAAAACTTGAGGACAATTTCATTTATGGCAATAAATAGGTTAATCTCTGATTATTCTCTGTCCTCAGCAATGTGCTGGGTACTTACTAAGTATCTAATATGTACTTAATGAGCCCCAGCAGCATCTGTTTAGTTGTTGTTTTCCTCCAAATTCAGGAGCACTATGAGAAAAGTAATGTACATTTTCAGCAAGAAGAACTTCATGGATTTTTCTTGAATTAGCATAAAATTCTTGCAATCAGAAATTTCTACTTTATAAGAATCAAGATAAACAAGTACCGCTGTAGCACTAGGTTTTCATTAGTCAGAAACCAAGCAAACACTAAATGCATTGTCATGTTCATGACATGTGGCCAAGAGAAGATCTCCCAGTCTGGGGCATCAGTGTCCCCAGCAGGACAACATGGGTCACTACCAATGCTGTAGTTCAGAGAAACAGGGCATTTCTTCTTGACATTTTACCTCTTCTATCTTTTCGTATGTAGTGACCATTTTACGACAGGTTCTTTTGACAGAAATGTAATTTCACTCAAAGTGAAAATTAAAAAGTACATTGGTATTATCAGACACGATCACTGCACTGCAGGCGGGCCTGGGTGACATCACCACCATGGGTCCTTTCACATAAAACAGTCTGTGTCCTGGGAACACGTATTTGACATCCTTCCTACATCCTTCAGTGGTAAATCACGCAGTAGTCTCTATTGTAAACTACTCTGAGTGCTGGGGATAAGGACCTCAATTCTGCTCCATGCCTTCAGACTATGCAGTCTGGGCTGGGGATTTAGCTCAGTGGTGCAAGCGCTTGCCTGCAAAGTGTGAGGTTATGAGTTCAATCCCCAGTACAAAAAGAAAAAAAGACTATGCAGTGAGATAAAAGGCATAATTTAAACCAAATGTTTAGAAACTGGATAATATGGCTTATAAGTAAATGTTTACAAAATAATTTGTTTACTTTTAGGCCAAACTATTACACATACCTAGTGCAATTTTTGTGCTAGTTTACCAAACTTCAAAATGAAAACCTTTCTGGAATCATCATGTTATATAAGGGGTGACCTCAATTTATAATGAATATTCGCATTTTAAAAATATGATTCCAATAAAAAGCACACTGCCATTAAACCCTGCAAAACAGTTTCCCTTGCTTTAAACACACTTTTCATGTTCTTCTGGACACAGGGACCTGTTTCTGAGTGTGTTACACTTTCCAAGTTGCTGTTTTCTGGTTAACAGTTCTGAATTCTTAGCACATGTAACTCAGTCTCTGTGTATTAGAGAGCAGGAAATGGAGAGGAAGCAAGAGAAAAAACAGAGGAAGACCAGGGAGGAGACTGAGGTGAGGACAGAATGAAACCAAGTGACACAAAATGTAATCAGGGCTCTCCTGGACTTTCCATTGCTCCTGCTGGTCTGACCTGATCACGCAGGGCTCCCAGAAAGCACCTCACCCTGCAGAGCTGACCCTGGGTCCTCATCACCCCACTGTGACCTCACCAGCTGAGCTCCATGCGGGAGGGTCTGTGGCTACTTCACATTGTTCTTCTGGCCCTCAGAGTTTCAGACATCTGCACCCCAAGTCCCTTCGCTGCTTCTGCCCTGAGAGTCAGGGGGACGTGGCAGGAGCCTCAGGACAGGAGCTGAGACCAGGGCTGGGGACGGGGGTGAGTGGTTTGGAAGCAGCAGAGAAGGAGGAAAACAGTGTCTGCTGGCTCAAGTGCCCTGGCCTATGGCTTCTGGGGACAACTCTGCTCAACAGTAGCAGAGAGAACCAGGTTTGTCCTGAGAAGGCATCTGTGTGGACAGTTACTGGGGACCCACGGGACTGTGTGTGTCACAGGGGATGGAGATTGAGTTGGGTTCAGAATTGGCAAAGGATAATAAGATCAGGGAGGAAGAGTTGTTTTCCTGAAAAAATATACAACTAAAGCTACTTCCTTGGGAATGCCTCCATCATTTCTTCCCATAAGGTATATCACTCACACCCCTCAGCACCCAAAGCTCATTTTACTTCAAGGTGTTGGGGTCCACTAAGGGATACATGGAGGCTTGGGATTATGGCATCACCCTTTGGAGACTTTCCATTAACTCTTGTGGTGGGCCATCATCTCCCACTCACTAAGACTAAACTAAGACAACTCAGTTGAAAAAGAACACTCCAGAGTGAGATCTGGCTTAGCATAAGACCATCTCCACCCTCGTAAGTCATCCCAGGTTTATCCATTGCTTGATGAGTTGTCCACTTCTGAATCTTCCAGCAACCTGGAATCTTCCACTAGCTCCTCCTATCAATGTGTTCTTCCATTACATCATATACACCCAGTAAACTGTGGCTGAGTTGGGGTGTCTGTATCTTTGCTAGTCCTCATGCATTGACTTCCCAGCCCCCCATGATTCATTACTAAATTTGTCTCTTTTATTTCACCCTTTTGCCATACCCCTCACACAGCAGTTGGGGATCTTGACCATGTCCCTGATATCAAGGGACATTTTATAGTGAATCTTTCACTATGTACAAGTTCTTGGACATGACTGGATTGAGCTCCTTTTCCACCAGGAAAAAAAGTTCAGGGTTTTCCTAGAGTGGTGAATGAATCCACTTTTCCCATAGGCCATGGCCCACAGGGTTATGGACAAAAGATACAGACCAACTTCCTCAAAGTGATTTTGCCTGAATGTGTCCTTACTGTTGCATAAGTTAATTAAAGAATGCATATTGGTCTTCATCAGGGAGGAGAGACTCTGTGTCTTGCTACTGTGTGACTCTGCACAGAGTGCAGCCTTACTTTCACAACCTGCCCAGCTCCTACATGCAGGATATTTTAACATCAGATGCCTGGAACACATCAGTGGGAGTAGACAAGGAATGTTTGCTAGGGAATGCTCTCAAAATGAGCATTAGCACTGAACACAGTTTACAGCGATGGGTAATAAATTAAGGAGGAAAATAAAGATAAAACAAGACACTAAATCTAGTCCCAAGGTAACAGAAGAATTTTAATGTCAACATTTTTATTTTGATAGGTCAAATAAGTTAACAACGATTTTGTTTTTGATGTTATGAAGCTATCTAATTTGTTATTGAATCATGTTATGAAATTACCCCTTTTGCTCAAAGAGTCAGTTAACTTGTCTTGAGGACACTACGGAAGCCAGGTACTCATCCGAGCCATCCTTTGGTCTCAGACTGCCTGTGTTCAGTGGAGCAGACCAAAAGGACAGCACGGGGGTTGGTGGGTTACACAGGAGACTCTGTAGGGGATACTCAGGTCCCCCAGTCTCCTCCTCCAGCCTTTATTCCAGGGTCTCCTGGTATGTTTTCAAAATAGAGCAGCATTCTCTCTCCTCTGTGCTTGTAGGCAGTGTCTTCTCTCCACTCTCCTACTGTACTTCTCATATCTGAGAGCGGGGACAGTCCCCAGTAAACACTACACAATAGAGGGAGACACTGGGAGACATGGGACTCAGAGAATGTTTAAACATAATCAAAGTAAAATAACTAAATGATTCATCTCTAAATACGGCAATAGGCATGATTCATAACTCACCTACTTTGTCTCTAGAATGTGTACAAACACATATACTTATGAAACATATAAAAATGAATGTGCAATCCTACTGATTTCCATTGTAATTCAAAAACCACTTTAAAAGTGCAGATCTTATTGATTAAAACATTTTACAATGAATTACTAGCAAATGATAAAGAAATTACCCTGTATACTTGAGGTCCTACTTTCTCCTTCTTTACTGTAATTTTATGTTTTAGCAAAATGCTGCTTTGATGAAAAGCACTCAGACATTGAGTGGCATTATTCCCACAGTGCAGAAGGTGCACTTTGTCACAACGCATGCCTAAAATGAAAAATCTGATGTTTCAAGTTGGAAAATTTGGGAAATAAGTTTATAGACATTTTAGTTAAAATAACTAAACTTCAGGCATTGAATTATAACAGCTATGTTAGGATATGCACGATAATGCCTAATAAACCAAAGTATAATTTTAGTTCTCAAAGTTTTCAGAGTCTTATGTATGTCTTAGTCTTGAATCTGTAGATATGTTTATTCTTGAATAGCTGTAGATCCCACTTTCAAACACTAAATACTTCTTAAAATGATTTAGATAAATAAGCAATATGATGATAACTCGTAAGATTTTAAAATATTTACTCAGTGGGAACATGCAAATTAAATCAACATACCTTCATGGTAATCAATACTTGGGCTAAATTGAAAAGAATTTGGTAATATATGAAGCATAAGAAATTTGTGTGCAATCCTGAGCAGAGCTTAAAATTACACACTTCAAAAATATTTTACCAAAAATCATCAGATATGCACCAAGAGAAATAAAATGATCACACAAAAGAGTTTTATAGCAGCTTTAGGCATCTCAGTTCCAAATTAAATTCATCACAGAGATTTTAAACAAAATAATGGAAATACAACAAACTACTATACTAGACAGGATATATTACAAAACAACAAATGACTTTAAGCTATTGAAATGTGGAACCATGTCGGAAATATTGTAAATCTTATAATGCTTGCAGAAGAAAAGTCAAACACAAGAACGATCTACTTTTGGATTCTACTCATACAAAGATTTATAATAATCAAACTAAAAGGCTTAGATGAGGTGCAGATAACTGCCCATGTGCTGGGTGCAGATTTTCAGTGGCACATGAGTGGAAGAGGCTCTATCACAGAGGTCAACCAGTTGTCTCTGACAATGTGTGTGTCCCTGTGTGGAAGCCCAGTGACACTGTGTGAAGAAGAGTTGCACACATGCTCATTCAACCTTGTTCCGAGTAATCCCTAGTTTGTAACAAATTACAACAGTTAATCCCCATAATTGCATTACTATTGCATTCATAACAGAAATGTATTGTAGAGCATGACATACAAATTTATACTAAAGACTTCTGATGCACAGAGCTTTGCAAAACTACAAGTTGGCTTAGTAGTGAAAGTAAATAAATCCAAATTACACAGACTCATTCACACAAACTGTAATGGAAAGAGCATCAAACAGACCACCTGAGAGTACATATGACTTCAGGGTAGGAAATCACCAACACAAGCTTTAAGAAGTGCTTAATGTTGGAGCTACTCAATACCATTTCTTTCACTTCTTAAGGCAATACACTGCCTCACACACTTCCTCAGGGCTCCCTTGACTTCACTGTTCCTCAAACTATAGATCATGGGGTTCACCATAGGAGAAAAAATAGTATAGAAGGCTGACACAACCTTATCACGATTGCCTGATCTGTCGGATGTGGGTCTCATGTAGATAAAGATGGCAGCACCATAAAAGAGCCCCACCACCACCACATGGGAGGAGCAGGTGGCAAAGGCCTTCTTGCGGGCTTCTGTGGAGCGCATGCGCAGGACAGCAGCGAGGATGAGGCTGTAGGAGGTCACGATGAGGGACAAGGGAATGAGGAGCATCAGCACACAGCAGATGTACATGACATACTCAAAGGCAGAGGTGTCACTGCAGGCCAAACGCACCAGCGTGGGGGCCTCACAGAAGAAATGACCGACCTCACAGTTACCACAGAATGGGAAGCTGAGGGTAACAGCAGCCTGCATGACCCCATCAGCTGCTCCCAGGAACCAGGACCCCAAAGCCATTGTCAGACACATGTGCCAGCTCATGAGGGTGGCATACCGCAGCGGGTGGCACACAGCCATATAGCGGTCATAGGACATGGCTGCCAACAGGAAGCACTCTCCACCTCCAGTTGTCTGAAAGAAGATAATCTGCAGCCCACAGCCCACTGGAGAGACGGACTTCTCTCCAGTCAAGTAGGCAGCTGCCATCTTGGGCACAATGGTGGAGATAAGCATGACATCCATCAGGGAGAGCTGGCTGAGCAGGAAGTACATGGGCGTGTGCAGCCGGGGGTTCTGGTGGATCAGGAGGACCATGAGGGCATTGCCGAGGACGGAGAAGATCATCACTGCTAGGATGAACCCAAAGAGCATTTGGTGGGCCGTGGTGTGGTTGAAGAGTCCAAGAAGAATGAAATCTGAGGTGCTGTTCCCATGCACCATGATTTCAAGCAGAGGTGCCGCTCTCAGTGCAAGGAGAGGAGAGGTCTTCACATTTCCATGCTGCATGAGAAATGCACCTTCCTAGAAAAGTGTTGTGTAAAAAAATGAAATCTCTTTTAAATTCCTCATCTCACACTGGCAAAATGCTTTAAGATATACATAAAATTACTTGAAAACTTTCATCATTTTCCAAAACTTACATAATAAAAACCTGACAGATTGAGTATTGATTAGTTTACCAAATGCATATTTTGATAATTTATAGTTAACATATATGTGCAATTGTTCATTTTGACACATAAGTGTATAAGATTGGGATTACTGAAATACTTTGTCTTTTGAATTTGCACTTGCATTATATTATCCCTAGTTTATACTCTTAAAGCAGAATGAAGTCAATATTTTACTTATGTTGATGCTGTGTACATCACAATGAAGCTTACACATCTTAACCTACATTTTCAGTCTATCCTGTATCACTTCATCTTCCCTGACACTAATTAACCCTACAAGAGCTTTATTCTTTCCAAAGAAGAAGACTGAATCTTCCAGGATATAAAAACTAGAAGGAGAGTGTATTAGATGACTCACGTGTTGTAGGACTCAGTACCTGATATTCACAATATAAATAAGCCAAGGTTGGGTGGTGTCACATTTCAGAGGTCTGGGTCAAGCACTGCTGGCTCCAAAGCTGAAGCACTGGGCTGGGATTGTGGGGCTGAGAGAAGCTGCTTAGTTCACGGTGCTGGAGAGCAGAGTAAGGGAGCAACTCCAGGTAGGAAGGGGCTGAGAACATAAATCAGGTCCATGGTTTGTCTCCAGATCACAGCCACACCTCGCAGTGACCTTCACTAACCCAGGGCTGGATCCAAGTGTCCACCAGACCCTCCCAGAGTGTGCAGATCCATGGATGCCTTTATTGGAATCTAGTACTGCATTTATTACTGCTACAAAGAGTCATATACTTAAATAAAATGACCCTAATTTTCCAGCAATTTATAGCTATAATGTCAAATGCACACTTTCTTAATCATTCAGAAGTTTTCTGCTGTCATAATCTGCTGCCCCTCTGTGTCACACAAATGCCAGACTTATCAGAAAGATGGGATATCCTAGCGCTTTATCCACTTCTAAAGCCAAGAGAGTCCAAATCTCTGAATACATATTTATCTTTGATCCACAGCTCTAACCTATTCGATAAAATTGTCAAGGGCTGCAGCGGTGTAACAACAATTCATTAGGTCTTTTCCTCTTCCGGCCACCCCCCTGCTGAAGACCTTCCAGTCTTCACACCGCTGAGCACCCAGCAGTAGTTTAGAAACTGTGCCTGTTCAGCTCATTTCTTTTAATGAAACTCAAATGGAGTGTATTTAGTATATTTCTAAGAGGTGCATTCACATTTCAGTACAACTGTCCTGGTGCCACCTCTGAACTCTGTTCAGCTCTCCAGAGGGAACCTCTGTAGGAACAGAGCTGAAAATCCCCCTCAGCTGGGAGAAAGCACCGCCCTTCTCCAGTACGCACTGGATTGTGCCAGGTAAAGTGTATGTGGAAGGGACTCGTGTCTGTGTGTGCATGTGTGTGTGTCGCATTGATCATCCTCGAAGTTCATCAGTGTTCACTCCCATGTCCTAATTCCCTTCCTCTCACACTCTGCAGTCCTCCTTTCACAGACACTGTTAGATTTTTCCTTCGTGGTGACCTCTCGCACCCTGCTGAATCCCTCTGCTGAAAGGATGTGCGGCAGGAGTCAGAGCTCTGTTGTGATGAGCTCCTGAGAGGTCCCAGAAAATGCAGCATCTTCACTGACTTCATATGATTTCACTGACTTCTCAAGTCTTGCAAAAGATGTCTGCCTCCTCGCAGAGAAGGAACCAAACAAACACAAGAGCCATCTGTTAAGAAATGAATGGTCTTGTGACATAGCTGCCTCTTCCTGGATTTCACTACTTTTTAAATTTGGAACTTTCAGCCTAAATTTTGCAATTGAGCTAGGTGAGCAATATACAATTTTTAAGGAAAAATAAATGTGTAAATGTGATTATGTACTGGGTTTAGTTTTTTACTTAGAATACTACAGTATTTAGAACTAAATATGATGAAAAAATGCATAAGTAAGATTGCATTTGAAGGTGATCCCATTGTTCATTTTAAAAAGTAAAATAAAATCAAAATTACTCCCAATGTACCCACAAAGACATGACACATTAGTGAAAATGGCTGAAATTTACACAAAAAATGACTTTTTCAGGTAATTCTTTAAAAAATATTATGACTATAAAGCATAGTGAAAATTTACAAGTAGTAAATTTCATCTTGTAAATACAGTACTAAATGTCTTTAATGGACTGATGCAACCTTGAATTAGTGAATTATTGGAAAACAATTCTTACCCTGAAATGTAGAGATTTTCTTGTTCTTTATTCTGTACATCTTCAAAATACAAGTTTTCTGAATTTATTTTCTTCTGCTTTCAAATCAGTTTCTAATTAAGGTGTAAAAACTCTGGAGAGCCTCCTCTACACCACAGTCATGCCTTCGGCAGTGTGTGAGGAAGTGTGGATTGTCCCTTTCTTCTCCTCACAAACAGCTTTTCAGCAAAGACTGAAACTAGAACAAAGCCTGTTATATCCTTTCAATAATATTTGAAGCTTGGGAGCAAAATTTTAAATCAAAACTGTCAATTTTTTACCTCGTATATTGATCTGAATAATGAAGATGCTCTGCAGAAAATAACATACAAATAGGAAAAGAATTTGACAGAATCTACAGGAGATCCTGAGAATCAGCCTGATGGGAGCATCCCCTGTCATAAATTTAGCTCTCCAGAGAGAAACAGCTATGGAGGGCTCTGTATGAAATGTGTGAAGCAGGTGGTTAACAGGGTTCTCAGCAGTTGCAGGTTTACCAGGACATCACTGACTGACCCACTCACACGCAGTGAGAGCCGTGACCCAGCAGGCCGTGACTGCAGCAGCACTGTCCTGGGCAGCGTGTCTGCGCAGAAAGGGCTCAGGTCCAGCAGGGGCTGCCTGGCTTTCTCAGTGCTGGGGCGGCTGGTTCAGGCTGGGCTCCCCACGCTCGCCTTGGCTGCACCACATTCTCCGTAACCAGCCTGAAGCACAGAGGTGTGGCACTGCAGGCTCCACACATGTTCAACCACATGGATATTTTACTGACTCATAGACCATTGATGCACTTTGTACATGCTGCAGAAAATACAGATATATAAAAATTATAATAAAAGTCATTTAAGTGAAATGTAAAATGCAAATATCCTTGCACAGGGAATAGGATTTTTAAAATAAACTAAGGAGCAAAGCAATGATTCTGGGATCAACCCTGGCAGTGTTCCTGACACCGTGCCCATCCTGGTCACCCCGCCTTGATCCCAGGTACAGCTGAGACAGAGTGAGGCCGATGCACTCCGCTCCTGACCCCAACTTCACCTGGAGACAGGGCCACTCCGAGGACGTGGTCTTGGGAAGATGAACGTGGTGGAGGGAAACACACCCAGTGCACCGAGGACCTCAACCCCTGGTCCCAGGGTTTCACTCACTCCCATTCAGGATGGGCAGCGCCTTTAGTGTCTCATTCCCAGACGTGCACTGGAAACTGCCCAGCACTGCAAACTTCAGAGCAGCTTCTCCCGTCATGGTCACTCTTTAAAAGTTCATCCATTTCAGAGTGTTCTATTTCTTGTTCAATTGGGATGAACTCACTTTTCAGCTTTGTCAGATTCCAAATTCTATTTTCATCAATTACTAAAAAGAGAAGTGTGACAGATAGAACCAGCTCTTAGAGGAAAGCAGTGAGTGACCTTAGAAGTACAGACTAACAGATCTTTAAAATCATAAAATAGCCAAGAAAGTGACGATTTTACATGGTCTGTGCTTTCCGCAGTGTAAGCACATGTGGATGAGACTGACTTCCATCTACTCTACCTTTTCTCTGCATTGAATGGAAGGGAGCATTTTGGTCTCCCAGGGTGTACTCGGTGGTTAGTAAGTACTTGGGAAGTCATGGTCAGCACCAACAACATTTATGGTTCTCCAAGTTTGAGTATCACCTGGGTGAGAAGATATAGCATTTTCACAAAGAAGAAATTAGTGCCTTTTTCTATTTTATGACATGAGCATAAAATCTATTGCATTGAGAAATCTTTTCTTCATAAGAGCTGAAAGAAACAAGCCCCACACATTTGGCATTTTGTAATGAAATGTGAATTAGTTGGTACCAACGCAAACACTAAGTGCTCATAGTCATGCTCGTGTCATCTGTGCAAGGACAGATCTTCTAAACTGGGATGTCTGCATCCTCAAGGGGGATACAGCAGTCACACTGCTGCTGTGGACTATATATGCAAGACTTTTACTTATTTGTTTTCTAGACTTTCCTTTATCTGTTTGGAAATAGTGCCAGTTTTACTAGAAATAATCACATTTGAATAGAAATCACTTTTCACTGAGAGTTAACCAAAAAAATGACACTTTTCAGACATCATTGCTAGGCCCCAGGGACATGCTGTACTGTGTCACTTCTGTAGAATCCTGTCTGGTGAATCCCAGCTCTGTGTCAAGGAAAACAGAAACCCACCGCACTGCCTTCTGAGTGGGAAAAGGACTTCTGCATATCTAGGAAGACTTCTCCATAACCTTTATTTTTCTATGATTTTTAAACTTTCTCCTAAAGAGAAAAAGTAAAAAAAAAACTTTTTTTTGAAATCAGTCTGTTAGTAGTTCAGCAGGAGCCAGAGACGTAGTTTAGTGGCACAGCTCCTCCCTGAAAGTGCAAGGTCCTGAGTTTGATTCCCAGTACCACGTGCGTGCGCGCACACAAACACACACACTCACCAGACACAGACACAGAGAAAATGCGAAATAGAAGAGCAGCAATGGTTAATACATTGTGTATTTTTTTATCTTTAAGTTAGTAACTCAGAGTTCAAGATATGGGCATTTAATTGAAAAATCTTTCCATAAACTGAGAGAAAGTAGTAGTATAAATATCTTAAATATCAAATATATATATATATTTCAAATATATATATATATATATACACATATATTCTTTTTCCTTTCCCCACACCAGTTTCTCTTTGCTTTTGAACAGTTTCTTTTCATTTCACAAGATCCATTGCTCAGTCTGATCTTATTTGCTTTTTCTGTTTCTCACACTAGGGGCACACTAGGATGCTTACAGTGTGAGTCTCATGTATTTCACTTCTGAGTATGGTCTCAACCTCTGCCTCTTATTGTGATGCCTGCAGGCATTTTTCTATTTTTATTTTCCTGTTCCCTCTCAGCAGTCAAGATCTACCTTTACCTTTACAGTCCACAGCATACTTACTGTTCAAACTCACATCTTTTTAAATCACCCTGCTAGGCTCTTTTCTCTTGATTCACAATGTAAATTTGACTAAAAGACCCAAACAATACTATACCATGGCCTTAACATTCGACTGCCTTGAAATTTCTTGTCAGATTAATCAGTATACCATCCTTAATCTTAGTCTCAGGCAAAGTCTCTGGACATGAGCAAAATGCAGACAAACTTTTGCCAAGACATAACGCACATGAACTGGAGTCCAACAACCAGTGCAGTCCTCTTCCCAGCAGAACCCTCCCAAGCCTGGTCCTTACCTGCAGGCTTTCTGTCAGCCTCTGCTCTCCTGAGTGCTGACCAGAGTCTCCCATGCAAAGCAGCCTAAGCTGTCCTAGTGCCACTGTTTCAGGCAAGATCTCCAAACCTTTCCAACTCTTCTCACATGGTCAGGCACAGTCACAGCAACAGCCCACTCCACCGGTACCAAATTCTGTCTCGGTTACTTTTCTCTCATTGTTAAGACAAAATGCCTATTGTCCAAAGTGAAGGAAGGAAAATTTTATTTAGCTTACAGATTTTGGAGCTCTCAGTCCTACTCAGCTGGCTCCAAGGCAGGGTGGCCTGGCTAAGGGGCAATCATTCATGACAGCCACCAGCGGCAAGAGTGAACTGAGTGAAATCAAAAAGCATGCCTCCTTCCTTCCCTTACCTGTATTCCAGCTCCCCACTCCAGGGCGGGTGCGGCACTCACACTGCCAATCCCAGCACTAGAAAATGAGCCAATGGAAAACATGCTCATGTGACTTCGTCCTTGCTTCTGTTTATGTGATGCTGTACATTTATTGATCTGCAAATGCTGAATCATCCTTGCATTTACACAATGAGGCCTACTTGGTCATGACATATACATTTTTAAAAAATGATTTGTATTCTGTGTTCCAAGTAGTTGTTGAGGATCTTTGCATCTAAGTTCACTGATGAATTTGGCACATTGTTTTACTTTTTAGTTAGGTCTTTGTCCAACTGTGGAAACGAGGTAATGCTAGCTTTGGGGAATTTCTTAGAAAACACTCCTTTCTTTGTAGCTGCATTAAAAAAGATTGAAAAGTATTTGCATGAGATATCCCCTAATGTCCCATTGTTATCAGTGGTAAATCCATCACTTCTTGTGATTGTCTAAGCAGACAATTTTTTTCACTGCTCCTTTGACTGCTTCGGCATGTTCAGAGATAATTGTAATTCACACATATCTCAAAATCTATTCATTGCCTCTCATTGTTTAGCTTGAATAAATGTATTTTAAGTAACTACTAATGATCTTCCCAATTTTGATAGTGATGATCTTAATTTTCTATTCGTTTTTTTTGAAGACACATCTCCTTTATTCCCTAAATTGTTGATAACACTTCATATTCATAAAGTTTGCAAAGGATTCTGCATTTTCCATTTCATTTTTCCAAGTTAATAAAATATTACCCACACATCAATAAATCATACATTTATTTTTTCTTTCCTGGACTGAAACAAGAATAATGAAACAAGATGCTCTAGAAAACATAATTATAATAACAGATATTAAAGCATTACTTTGTATGGATTAAATTTAGTTCAAGATACCTCAACATCAAACATATTTCACTTGTGACCATACTGAGAAAAAAATTCACCTATATTAGAGCAGAACTTTCCACTCACTCTTCTCAGGGTCCCTGTCACCTCCTTGTTCCTCAGGCTGTAGATCACAGGGTTCAGAATTTTGGTGAGGATGGTTTAAAAAACAGCCAGAACCTTGTCCTGTGCTGGAGAACAGAGGGACTTTGGGCAGAGATAAGTGTAAACAAATGGGGCATAGTAGAAAGTCACCATGGTGAGGTGGGTACTGCAGGTGGAATAGGCCTTCTTCCTGCCTTCCTGTGAGCTCATGCGGTAGACAGCAAGGAGAACTTTCCCATAGGAAAACACAGTGATAATGAAAGGAAGCAGGAGAAAGACGACAGTGCTGAGGAACACAGTGTACTCATGGACCCTGGTGTCCCCACAGGCCAGAGTCACCATGACTGACACATTGCAGAAAAAATTATTGATGGCCCTGGACCTGCAGTAAGGGATATGAAGGGTGTATACTGTGTGAGCACAGGCGTTGATTACACCTGTTACCCAGGATCCCAGGATCAGCAGCACACACACTCTTCTGCTCATGCGGATGGGGTAGTGCAGAGGAAAGCAGACAGCCATGTAACAGTCATAGGCCATGGGAAACAGGATGAGTCCTTCTGCACCTGCTAGGGACACAAAGAAGAGCCTGGATCCCACCCCCGATGAAGGAGATAGACTTCATTGCAGATAGAAACCACAAGCCATCTTGGGGACAGTGGTACAGATGTCCATGAGGTCCATGAGGGAGAGCTGACTGAGCAGGACGTACATGGGGGTGTGGAGGTGGGCGTCCAGGAGGATGAGCAGGACCATGGCCAGGTTGCCTGCCAGGGCCACTAGGAAGATGGGGTCGATGGACATGAAGAGAACAAGGCCAACCCTTGATGGGGGAACAGGCCCAGTAGGATGAAGTCAGTAGACGTCTGAGTGTAATTTTCCATCTGGTATTTGTTTAGCTTTTCCTAAGAGTGTCTGCAATGGTATGGTATATATAAAATGAGAAGTTGTTTTAATTCATTCCTTCATGAAGACTAATTTATTCTCCTATTATAGTTCTTCAATAAAGAATGAATTTTAGAAAAGGTTTCCATTGCTTGCTTCACACATTCATCTGATGATATCAAAGATATATGAACAAAATATAATAAATCTGTCAATTTATTAAAATTACATATTGCTCTAGTGCCTGCCTTTATCCAAGTCATATTTTATTCACTTCCAAAATCAGCTGTCTCAAGAAAACTTATTGTAAAAGTGCAAATATGTAAATCAGTGGAAATATATGAATTATAGACCCATATTTTTTACACAATTTCATGACAACTGTGATGCTACTTCTTATTTGATAGTAGATAATCTTTTTAAAATATAACATTCACCAAGAAATACTGAAATTTGCTTCACTAGAAATTGTATAATGAAATAAAACATAAATTTGCAATGTAAAATATATATTAAAATTAAGCAGAACAAAAACCAAAGAAAATTCTCCACCACTTTTTGCAGACACTCAAATCACCTCCTCTGCTTGCGTCTTAATAAAATGATCCTTCCCTTAAGCACTTTCTGATTCACCTAACACAAATGTATAAACGTGAAACCACATCAGGCTTCCCTGGAGGATTTGAAACGCAGATTCCCAGAAAGTTTATCTCAGTTCTCTAGATCTCATCATCCCTCTGTCCACTTGTAACAATGAAGTCAAATTGTGGCCAGATATGAGACTTTACAGTCTTACAAATTTAACCCGGATGACCCAGGAAATGGGCCTGTGCAGGATCACCAAGCATCAATCTGAAGGGTCCTGCAACTCAGTCCTCCCTGAAATGACTCCTTCCTTTTAGTTCTTTTACAACAGATTAAAAGTGAAAAGAATTCAATTTCCTATACTTTTTTGTGACATGTTGTGATAGAATCTTCCAATGTATAGATAGGTTTTGCGTTCAGTCATTTAGAACGATACAGAAGCCAGAAAGACAACCCTTCTAGGTGAAGAGATCTGGATGCGCGGTGAGATCTGCGCATGCGTGTCACTGCTTCCTCCTACACCGCGCACAGCCCTGAGCTCCACGGTGAATAAGCAGCGTCGACAGGGAGTGGGAAGTGAGCAGGCACCAGGTGCTCAGAGAGACGCGGGGAGGCCGCTTACTGAGCTGCGGGCTGCGGTGAGCTCAGCTCAGGGTGCATTTCCTCCGCCTGTTCCCCTAACCCGGATGCGCAGACTTTGGCACAGTCCCGCTCCTCCCACCCGCAGGAAGGTGCATGTGACTTCATGGGCCTGGCTCTCCGCTCCTCTCTCCTGCGGGCGGATGAGGGAACCCCGAGCTGCTCCAGCCCGCGGGAGGCAGCGCAGGGCGAGCGCGCACCGCGGCGTGGACGCCCACCCGTGACCCGCGGTCTTCGCGACCCCCGTCACCGCGCTCCGCTCTCACCCTCCTCCCGCCTCCTGGTGTTTCCCGGTTCCTCTGCTGCTTCCGGTTAGTAAGAGGCCCTGAAGTTTCTAGCGCAGTGGGCGCTGTGGTTTAGCTGAGCGTTCAGGTGACTGCAGGGCAGGGAGGGGACCCAGGGCTGAGGTCACACAGGGAGGTCAGCATGGGGGAGCCGGGCCTGGAGAGGGTGGGTGCCCGGGTCACCCCGGACCCCAGGAGGATCTGAAGGCTTCCACCAGGGATCTTTTAAGGTTAGAACAGGCGCTACTGCCCGTTACTCTTTAAATGTGGTGCTTAGAGAACAGCAGCTCCTGCAAGAAGCTTCCCTGGGAAAGTTTCATTACATAGATTTTCATAAAACAGAGATGACAAAGCTTTTCTACCCAACAGGTTCACACCAGCTAAAATGCTGTGGAAATAAACCAGACATTTCCGTAGAGATTCTCGTGTACTTACAGGGGAAATAAACTCCCCAAAACTTACAAGTGAACGTGGGAAGTGAGGAAAGCTCGGTTCCACAGCTCAATGGGGATCCGGACTGTCACGCGTGGCCTCCGTCAGATTCCACGCGAGCGCGGGCGGATCGGCCCCTCTCCCACGCGGTGTGATTATCACAGATGCCCCTGCGCTCTGCACACCCGGGAGCAGGTTTATAAATCAGTAAGAAAAGCTCTTCCAGCTGTGAAACTGCAGCGACTGTGCCTGGGACCCTACAGCGACTTCATCGCTGAGCTCCACCGTTCTGACACAGGTCACTGCGCTCACTGTCCACAGTTAGAGTGAGTGTGTAACTGAATGAGTAACGGCACCCGAGATCGGAATGTTTTCACTATGGACAGAAACTGAAGGGCCAGGAGGGTTCCTGCCAAGCAGCCGACCTCTATTTGAACACCTCATGTAGTTGCATGAAAATATCACTACTCTGGGAGACAGCAATTCATGTAACAAGTCCAAATTAAAGAATTTTCAACTTGCTCTCAATGTTTTCCTTGGCCAGAAGGTGCAGCACAGGTATAGGAGGAAGGTACAGGAAGCCCCTGCTCTTCCTTTATGCACAGTATTTACGCAGAAAATTGAATTAATCTGTGAATGTATTGGTTCATTGAAGAAACAATGACATCTCAAATTTTGACATATCATTTGAATATAAATAACTTCTTAATATATGTTAATCATGTCATTATTATTAGAGTAGCCCTACTTAAAGAGTAGAGGCTCATTTAATGTATATCACAGTTTAATTATATTTATATGCAAAGGTAATTTACAGAAAATATCAGCCATCATCTGGATTATCAATCAATTTTACTATCCATTTGCATGATGTATCCAAAATCACACTTATCTTCTTCCACATGTTTGATAAGTTTTCTTTAGCTATAAAACCAATGTATGTTTTTAAAATACTCTAAAATATGTAAAGAGCAGGTTTACTGTATCTATTTGGAGAAAAATTACCTATCAATGCTGTAGCACCTATGTATTCATGGATGATTCTTTTAAAGTCATGTCAACCAAATAAAATTTCTTTTAAGGTTGTCTTATAAAGTCTCTAGTATTAAAATTTCTTATTCCCATATTTTATTATTTTACACACTTTCTAAAGAGTCTGAGTCTCATATGAACCTACCCATAAATGCACATTTCCTGTAGGATTCTCATCTCTGTTGACAGACCCGGATGAGGGAGGCTGACTATAGTCTCATGAATTGCTCATAATCAAAGCCGTGTTTCCTGGAAATCCTCTCTGAGTGTTTTCCAGGCAGCCCACATGTTCACCTCTTATGCCTGTGCTCCTAAGCAGGGACGCCTGTGTGGACACTCGCAGACTCAGGAATCCCTGTCATCTTGACATGGAGGTGTTCTACTATCTACCTATGCACTCACCTGAGAAAGTCCACAGGGATTTGGACCACAGAGGACAAGTCCAGAACACAGAGGCTGGCCCCGGACAAAGGCTGCGGCAGGAGCCCTGTCTGGTTTAAAAAACAATGACCCTACGTGTGTTACAGGTCACCGCAGTGGGGAACTTCTCTAGTCAGATTCTCGGAATATCACGACCTCAAAGTCTTATGGAACCATATATGTTACATATTTATTATTCATCCTGTGGATCACATGAATGTGTCACCGTGTTTTGATTTTACTGTGTATTGCTGTCTTCATAGTAGTTATTCAGACTACAAGATACAGACAGGATATCTTGTCCAAACAATGTTAGCATAAACTGTTCAATGGACTAAGAGAAACTAGCTGTATAACTGCCTTGACTACCTTATGTATACGTATTTCTTTTTGTTTTCCTCTTTCTTCTTTTCTGTTTGCCCCATCACAGTTTGCCTTTTCTTTTCTCCAGTTTCTTCCGAAGCCACAGTACCTATTTTGTATTTTGGATCTTATTTACTCGTTCAGTTTCTCACAACAGCGAGACAATGTGATGTTTATCCACATATCTCTGATTTACTGCACTTTTAGCATGTTTTAAAGAGGCATCCATTTACCTGTGGAAGCCTCCAGTTTATCTTCCTATGGCTGAGTAGTACTCCATTGGGTAAAAAGACCAGAAGTTTTTTTATCTTTTCATTGATTGATGGGCATTTTGGTTGTTTCCAAGATTTACCTATTACAAATTGTCCTTCTATAAACATGGGTGCCCATATATCACTGTGGTGTGATATTTTTAATTCTTCTAGGGTGATACCTAGAAGGAGGATAGTTGGGTAAATGAAACCTATATCCCTAGTTTTTTGAGGAATCTCCATATTGATTCCCATGGTGGTTGTACCAGTCTGCATTCCCATCAACAGTGGAGAAGGGTTCCCTGTCCACCATAGTCCCCTATCATTTATTATTTGTTGCTTTCTATTTATTTTATGGAGGACTGAGTAAAATAATGATACCGAATTTCAAAACAAAATAATAGGAAAGTAACAATGGTATTTATATAGCATATTGTTATCTTCAAAATATTTTCTCTGATTTCCAGATATAGGCAAACAGATTTGATCAAATAATACAAGCAATGACTCTTCATTTCAATAAACTAGTAGAATTAATAGTACAATTATGGTAGCTCTGATACATATGATATATATGATGCAAGTTCCCTTGAGAAAGGGTCGAGGGGTGAGTCAAGGATCCACCGTTGCCATAGGGACAAGGTCACCTAGTGTCCTTCAGGAACTTCCAGTGGCCTCTTTGCAGGATTCCTCCTTAGGCCCATACTGGGTACCGGTCTAGCCTGCAGAGTTCCAGGCTCAGTCCCCATAACCTGGGGAGACCATCCCATCCTTCACCTACTGCTGTACTTGCAGCGCTGGGGGAGGAAATGGGGACCTTGGGCCAGCAGGGAAGGCTGAGCAACACCTCAACCCTTTGTATTGCTTTTATTATAATGAGGATGATGTTTCATTCTGACACAGGGTCTTCTTAATTTTTGCTCATTGCCTTAAAGCTTTCAATTTTCTCACCTTATATTACTTGTGCTCAGAAAGTGGGCCAGTGTTACTGAGCCTGGTCCTGTCACTTTGTCTCCATATTACACCTCTGTTGACTGTAGATGAGTTTATTTATGTGTCTTCAGTATAGCAGCCTTGCAGTTGTGTTCCATTTTGCATTTGATTCAGCTGAGAGCTGCCAGGAAGCAGAAAGTCTCACTGTCATGTTTGAACACTGACCTTAATCAGTAAAGATTTCTATTTCCTGAAAATAGGTTACATTCTCTGATGCGAGGGAAGTGTTTCAACAAGACCAACTGATTTCTTCTTAATGAACTACTGTGTTACACATTTCCTTTTGAGGAAAAAATTCCACGTTAAAAGTGTCTCCATGGAGGACTGGCATTTTCTCTAACTTGGATCACAGAGAGTAAGAAGGGATTGCCTTAGGTCACCTACACCTCATGTCTTACAGTTAATATATAAGTAGCAAAATTTCCTTATTACATTTTAACTTATCATAATTTTTAGAATATAATAAAAGAACAAGTCTAATAGTTCTAGAGAAAATCTCATGTGATGGCTTAGGGTGGAGGTTAGACAGCAGATCAGTTTGTCACACTCACTGACCATGGCAAAAGCACGCTATTAAGCAGCTAAATTAATAAAACTACTTCAGAGTCGAGTATCTTGAGCATGAAAATCACCCAGAACCATATAATGCTTTCTAACATGTCGATCTGACTGTGGAGAAGAGATTATGTGCCATTGTACTTCCCGGGGTCTCCATCACTGCAGGGATGGAAAATAACCCCAGGATCTCCTTACACTGTCTTCTGTCCTCCTTCTCCCCATAGCTCTCCCGGAGGAAGCAGCACAGCAGGATTCCAGCCCCACCGAAACCTCCTTCCTCACAGAGCTCAGCCTGGCTGGAGGAAGTGGGGGCGGGACCTCCCTGTGTCTGTGAGTGAGCAGATTTAGATGTGGGGGCAGAGACAGACAGCAGCCAAACCCTCACAATGGGGTCACAGAAGGGGGGCAGTCATACAGGAACAGTGATGTGCCCAGGACAGAGGTCGTCCTCTCATGGGGACAGCATCTGCTGGGGGTTTGACTGTGCTTAGATGTAACTGGCACTGTGGGCTCCAGCTGTGTTCAACCTCAGAGATAGTTTACTGACTCGTAGGCTATTGGTGCCTTTGTAAGTGTTGTGGGTAGTTATGATAGATCAAAATAATAAGAATTCATTTAGAAGCTATGTATAATGCATATAAATATTCTTGCACAAGGATTATGGTTTTAAAAATAAACTAGGGAGAAAAGCCGTCATTCTGGGATCAAGCATGGCAGTGTTCATGACACCTTGCCCATCCTGGTCACCCCGCCATGATCACAGGTACAGCTGAGACAGAGTGAGGCCGATGCACTCCGCTCCTGACCCCGACTTCACCTGGAGATAGGGCGACTCCGAGGACGTGGTCTTGGGAAGGATGAATGTGGTGGAGGGAAGCACACCCAGTGCACCGAGGACCTCAGCCCCTGGTCCCAGGGTTTCAGTCACTCCCATTCAGAATGGGCAGCGCCTCCAGTGTCTCGTTCCCTGATGTGCACTGGAAACTGCCCAGCACTGCAAACTTCAGAGCAGCTTCTCCCGTCATGGTCACTCTTTAAAGGGTCATCCATTTCAGAGCGTTCAATGCCCTGTTCAAATTGGGATGAACTCACTGCTCAGCTTTCTGTTAAGCGCTCTAGCTGAAAACACCAGATTCCAAAGTCTCTTTTCATCAATAGCTAGAAAAAGAAGTGTAAGGGACAGAAACAAGTCCTGGAGGAAAGCAGAGAGTGAATTTACAAGTTCAGATTATCTAGTCTTTAAAATGGTAAAGAGCTGAGGAGGAGAACATTCTACACGGAGTGTGTTTATAGCGTTGAAAGCACACGTGGATGAGCCTGACTTCCGTCTCCTCCACTCTTTCTCTGCTCCGGATGGAAAGGAGTGTGTTTGCCTCCCACGATATACTCAGTGCTTAGTAAGTACTTAGAGATTCATGGTCAGCATGAGCAACAATATTTGTTTTTTTGTTTTTCATTTTGGAGCATCACAAGTGAGAGGATGTAACATTTTCACAAAGAAGAAATTAGTGCCCTCTTCATATTCTATTACATAAAACTCTTTGTCATGACAAATTTTGCTTCATAACAATTGGAAGGAACCAGTCTTACTCTTTTGACATTTTGCAAACCAACATTTCAATTATTCAGTCATGGTCATGGTTATGTCCTCTGTTCAATCACAGATCTTCAGGTGTGGGATGTCTCTGTCAGCCTGAGGAACACACCAGTCACCACTGCTGTCACAGTGGTATAAGAAAGTCTTTTCCCTATTTAGTTTCTATATTTCTTTTCATTTCTTGTCACATAATGTTGGTTCTAATAGAAATACTCAGAGATGCACACAAATCATTCTTATGCAAAGTTAAAACAGAAAATGAATTGGTATTACCCAGATGCCTTTATTAAGCTCTAGGAAAGTGTTTTACTTGCTAACTTCTGTGGGATCAAATCAGGGAAATCATGGGTATATGTCACAGGAAATACAAACTCCACCCTATTCTTTCTGAGTGATACATCTGAATATCCAGGAAACTTTCAATATTTTCTTTATTGTTTTAGTTACTATATGTATTTCAACAAAAAAATTAACGACATGTGCCGTAAGAGTATGCCCCCAAAGTAAACCAAAATGAAAGAAGTAAAATATTTAGAAAGTACATAGAGCAACTTTAGTATACATTAGAATATAATAGGGAAAATAATTCTAGTGTTCGGTTAGACCTGGCTATTACAAACATTTACTGTAACTTGGGCTAGTTTATGAAATTTAATTTGTACAAAACTGGAATCACTACTCTAGTACAGAAGGTACTACTGTACTACTAGTATTCATATATAACAAAATGCCTAAATGTTTTAAAAAGTGATAATAAAAGGACACATTGACTTTATTCCCTGTCAAAATTATTACCCTCACTTCAAACATATTTGCCCTCGAGTCCTTTCACCTCTGATATAGTTAGTTCTCTCAGTCTCTTTGTGATGTCATTAAATGCGGCAAAAATATGGTGAATTCTGCTGTCCAGTGCCATCTGATGGGCAAATACGAAAGGGTATTTTCTTTCACTTTCTTTATCAGCAATGGCACCATGCAGATTCAGAATCTTCTCCACAGTCAGAAGAACCACTGAAAACACAGGGTTTGAACTAATTCAGGACATAGAGCAGGCCACGAAAATTCATCCAATGACAGGAAAGACCCCAGAACTGCTCAAAAAGTGGCAACAATGATGGGACAAGTGTCTTCAAATGAGGTGGAGGATTCTGAAGGGGGTTGACAGAAACATGTTTTACTGTGTTAATTTAAAAAAAGTCAACAAAGTATTTGATCAAGCTTCATGCTCTGAAACATTTCAATGGTTCTCTCAGTTTCTTTTTCATTTCTCCAGGTTAATAAAATAACATCCTGCTACTAATGAAAAACAAGCTCATTGTTTGGGAAAGGAAAAAGCAAGAAAAAGATTATCAGCCTGAATACATAATTGTTATATCATATCTCAAGACCTTAAAAGTTAAAGATTATCTTTAGTTCCTGAGGCCATGTCATACACTATTTTCTAGTGGCTATCCGTTCTTCATCAGATTGAGACATAAAATTGTCTACATTTTCACAGAGCAGATTCTCCGAGTCACTCTTCCCAGGGCCCCCATAACCTCCTTGTTCCTCAGGCTGTAGATCACAGGGTTCAGCATCGGGGTGAGGATGGAGTAGAAGACAGCCAGGACCTTGTCCTCTGCTGGAGAGCAGAGGGACTTTGGGCGGAGATAGGTATAAACAAAAGGTGCATAGTAGAAAGTCACCACGGTGAGGTGGGTGCTGCAGGTAGAGTAGGCCTTCTTCCTGCCTTCCTGTGAGCGCATGCGATAGACAGAGAGAAGGATCCGACCATAAGAGAGCAGAATACTCAGGAAAGGAAACAGAAGAATTAGACTGGCGCTGACAAACACCATGTACTCATAGTACCTAGTGTCTCCGCAGGCCAGAGTCAGCACAGCTGAGACATCACAGAAGAAGTGGTTGATGGTTCTGGATTGACAATAAGGAATTTGGAAGACATAAGATGTATGAGCACTGGCATTGATACCACCCACTGCCAGAGATCCCAGGATCATCACCAGACACATCCTACTGTTCATTCGAATGGAATAGTGCAGAGGAAAGCAGATGGCCACATAGCGGTCACAGGCCATGGACATCAGGATCAGTGCTTCTGCACCTGCTAAAGTTGTGAAGAAAAAACTCTGCATCCAACACCCAGTGAAGGAGATGGACTTAATTCCAGACAGAAAGTCAGAAGCCATCTTGGGGACAGTGGTGCAGATGTACATGAGGTCCATGAGGGAGAGCTGGCTGAGCAGGACGTACATGGGGGTGTGGAGGTGGGCGTCCAGGAGGATGAGCAGGACCATGGACAGGGTTCCAGCCAGGGCCATCAGGAAGATGGGGACGATGAGAATGAAGAGGACAAGGCCAACCCGTGATGGGGGAACAGGCCCAGTAGGATGAATTCAGTGGAGGTCTGAGTGTAATTTTCCATGGTGTGTTCATATGGCTCATCCTAAAGACAGACCTGAGAGTGAATAGGTATAGATCATTACTATCTTTGAACATTTTATAGTGTAATTGGTGTGTGATTTATTCTAAAATTGTACACTTCTTACATGAAGAAACAATTTTGAAAGTTGTAATCTGTTTAATGCTAAGACTGTAGTGTTCTGTGAAACAGTTTATGACTTAAAAGTTTTACGACAAACATAAAAATTTGGAGAACAATAATACTTCTCTTCCAATTTAAAATGTTATTCATGGTTTAATGCCAGAGATGAACAGAATTGGAATCTTTGTGCAGGTCTGAGATGTAGAAAGGATGCTGCCACTATGGGAAAGAGCACGGCTAAGGCAGAAAACATGCAGAGAATTTGAGCATGAGTAGGAACTTCCCACATGGATATGCACCCTGAATAGGTGATGCAGATCTCAAGAGATATTTGTGTGGCCATTTTTACACCATTATATCCTATAGCCACCGAAAGACAAAAGTAACATGAATTTTCATCTGCAGACAAATCTACAAGCAAAATGCCCCCAGTGAATTGTGTTGTGTTTTTCAAAGGTAACAAGTAAGGACACTTGCTACTATATGATCAATGCGGATGACATCACACTAAGTCAAATAAGGCAAACGCAAAGTAATTCTGCATATATGCCCTTCTGCAAAGTTCCCATCATGGTGAACATCATAGACTGAGGTAGAGAAACGGGCTCCCAGGGGCTGGGTGCCTGAGAGGAGAGCTGGTGCTTTGTACAGACACAGCTTGAGCTCTGTAAGATGGAACTTTTCTGGACATGTGTGGTGGTGAAAATAACCCACAACTGTAGGAATATACTTACTGAGACACGACTGTGATCTCGGAAATGATTTAAACATATGCCTAGAATAATTTACATTAGTATACAAGTCAAAAAATATATTTTTCTAAATGTGGATGACACCTAAGATTTAAAGTAATTAAAGAAATATCTGGCGCACTGTTCGGTTAATGTATATTCCCTTTATGACCTGTGGAATCTGCAAGGAAAAATTTAATGGAGTATATTATTTTTATTAACTTCACTGAGATCAATATAAAAGTAGACTGATGTGACTCTGCTTAATTTATTTACTTATATATATGTATATGTATACATTTAAAATATATATAGTGTAATTTCCAGCAGCAGGAAGCATGATACTTTACATTAGTGATGTACCGAACATTGTAGCGATTTCGATCAGCTGTGGGAGCAGTGCGGTCAGTGACACACCGTCGTGAGAAGTCACGTACACAATTGGAAAAGGAGCATGCGACAGAGAAACAAAGGACACATGAGATCCGATGTTCACAGTCATTCCTCACGAGCTTCCACCGGCATCTCTGGGGTGATCCGTGGTCCGGAGGACAAGGATTCCAACAAGGCACCATAGCGTTGTGTGTGCGACGCTGGAACAGTGTTCCTGACACAGGAGCAGCCTCAGGCATCACGTGTTTGTTGAAATGGTGCAAACAAACATTTTCACACGAAAAGTCTGTTCATGTAGACCCTCTCATTCCTCTGCTCAGTGAAATGCACACAAGTAATCTGCATGAAGCTCACTGCATATGTGTCCACTTACACCCTGCATTCCTCTCTAACTGTGCAGTGCAGACAGGGAGATTACCAACACGACAGGGAGGGGAGTGCACACAGGAAGACTCTGGGGATGGGGTCTTATAGCAGACTTTGGGTCAGGACATCCTGAGAGGACAGACAGAGGCCTGGGCCTTACTGACTGTCCTCAGAAGGAGCATGCAGGGTTGTTCCAGGATGCAGTCGGATTTAACCCTAATGGTTTTCCCTCAAGGGTGATACATACCGTGACATTTTACAGATGGGAAGACTGAGACTCAGAGACTATAAGTGAACTTTTCTAGCAAACCAGCTATGACAGTGTAAACAGACATACAGAAAAACATGTGTATTACATTTGTAAATACAACTTCATGCACACATGATAAGTATCTACACGTTTACACATATCTATGTGAATAAAAACAAATCCACGCAACCATCTTCTAAACATGTTGTGGTTGAATTATTTTTGAGATATATTTGGATAGTGAACCCAAAATAAGGGTGGGCCCCACTGCAATAATAAATAAAAATGACTAAAAATGCAGAAAACAATTTATATCATTATTTTCTACTGGAGATAAGTTATTTTTAAAGAATGTGAAAATCTTTCTACAAAAGATAATTACTCCAGTGTTTAAAAGTTCTTTAATATGGTACTTTTCTTGTGTATCTTTTTTCACCATGTTTTACTGATTTTCCTCTTGATGATCCCACAGATAGAAATATCTCCAGTGGAAAACTGTCTTGTGAGAGACTGTAAACTGGAACTTACTTCTTGACCCTGATTGGAAACTGGCCCACTGAGGAGACGTCCTCTGCAGAGAAACAGCCTCACGGTCTCCGGTGTAAACCAGGTACCAGTTCAGGATCATGAGCGAAAGTCTCCAATTGCTGCACATGAATGAAAATGAAATCTGTGCCAGCATCCTTGGAAAACCACATGCACGATTTTATTGCACAGACCACTTTTACTTACACTTCTATTTAGAGGAGAAAATAAGACACTGAATAGGGCTCTGTTGTTATTCCTGTATCACTAAATACATAGATTTTTCCAGTGTGGGCTTCTGGTAATATAAGGAATAAGAGTACCAAATCCTTCCATTAGAGTCATTGGTGCCCACAGAGGGACCAAATGAAAGACGTGGGAACCAAGGGCCGGCGCCCACTGGAGTCTGCACCGAGCAGTTTCCACAGCAGCACCGACCCCCACACTGCTCAGGTTGATCAGGGAATTCTCGGAGGCAGATCCATACAGTAATGCTGCGATTATTGCATTTACTTTGACCATTTACAGAGGTGAAGCACGAATTTATATTTACCAAAAAGGCTTCAGTCATTTTGTAGAAAATCTTCAAGGAAACCACACTGGAGTTTGTCAAATGTCAAATATTTCAACACAAGTAAACAAATAAAGGTCTATTTCTCACATTCATGACTCCACCCGCCTTGTTCTGCAGAAATTGGACTCACTTTTCTCTTCTTGTGACACCTAAAATAGCCCCTGCCCCTGATCTCCCCTACAGTGCCTCTCCTGGTGCATAGTTCCAGGTGAAGATGGGTCAGTTTTATTGAGAGGCTTGAAGTTACTGATTCTGGACATCCAGCCATGACCCCATGCACAAAGCTGACCATCCCCGAGCCTACCTATCTACTCTGAGACATGTTCTGCATTTTCTTCAGGTAACTGAAAGTCACCAATTGTAAAAGGACTGGTATAGAATCTCAGACGTCATAACAGAGTTCATAGAGGATCATTCTCACAGTGTGTGAATAAAGGCAATGCAATTCCCCTTCTGTGCAGTGTTTCCTGACAGGTTCCACTAAAGATGGCACGAAAATAGCTTAGTGTTCTTCATTTTACTCTCTAAAAGTCACTGATCTTATCTATCATTTACAACCTTTTGTTTTCAATTGTTCAGGATGGAATAAGGAACAAGTTTTCAGGGTATAAAGTATACAAAACTCTCTAGTAGTGATTTTTGTGTATATTTGGAGAAATCTAACCTATATACTACCAAGAAGTTACAAAATGATGCACTACCACTTAATAAACAATAGGGAAACATATGGAGGGACATTTTACTGGATACACACAAATCAACTGCACTGGTACATCCTTTGAATGATTTTCTCTTCCCTTCCGAATGTACTTTCAGCTGTGAAATTAGTGTGTTAACCCACTCTCTCTCCATCTCCACCACGGCCAGATCACCTCTTCCAGAAATCTTGATCCAATCAAGATTTCAGTTATTGCACAGTCACAGATGAGAACCGTCATCATCTGAGTAAACTTTTTGAGCACTTCCTGACAAATGTGCGTACTCACCTCTCCTTCCTGCACTTGGTCCTTCCTGCACTTGGCATTGCAGAGACATCCAGAGTGAACTGCACCATGATCCCTCTCCCTCTGTAGCTGGGGACTGAGGCTAAGGATGGGCTGTGGCGCTGGGAATGTCCACTGAGACCTGGACAGGAGAGGGCCGGTCACTGAGGAGACCACCTGGCCTGAGGCCAAGGGGATGGTAGAGTCCTGACGGGCACTGAGATGCTCTCCAGGCTGCAGGGCTGACACCGTGAGGAAGAGCAGACGGGGTCCCTCTGAGCATCCCGTGCCGTCCTGCCTCTGAGATGCCAGCGCGTCTTTTGTGCTCATGTTGTGATTCAGTGCATGCAAGGTTACTGTGGCCTGCTTGAATTATTTGTTTGCCATGTTTTGTGTGCAGAATGAAAGTACATTAGAAGGAAATGAGTTTGACAAAAACAAATAAAGCATAGATTACCACACAAATGATATTATAAAGTTTCAAATTATTTGCTTTCTTTTCAAAATGTCCATAAAATTATTAAAATATTTTCTTATTAAAATCAATTGTAAAATGATATTGTTATAGATATGGTAGAAAACTGTAAAAGAATACTCAGAAGTTGAATGTCTACTGCATATCATAACTTAAGTGTAGACACATCTCTCAGACTTTCTGGAATGAATAAACTTTGCCTGCTCTTCAGGAAATCATACTGTTCCTTTTTGGTTTGACAGAGTTAAAAATATTTGTGTTTTCAAATTTCTTGTTAAAAAAATTTCCTGAATTCAAAAGACAAAAATTTTCAGTATCCTTACACATGAGAAGCTAATGAATTTATCTCCCTTTAAAACTTTGTATTACTGCATGTTTCCAGTATATAATTATTACCTTCACTGTGGGAAGGTGACGCATACAGGTTTTACACCTTTCCCCTTCTCTTCTCTTCCTGTCTTGTC
The DNA here is from genome assembly GCA_004027295.1 of Dolichotis patagonum. Taxonomy (NCBI): domain Eukaryota; kingdom Metazoa; phylum Chordata; class Mammalia; order Rodentia; family Caviidae; genus Dolichotis; species Dolichotis patagonum. Next base: position 42,709 of record PVJX010007537.1, read on the forward strand.
TTTCGGTTTCTTTTCTAATCATACAAAATCTTTCTCCATGTTTCTTATTATACATATTTTAATTTGCTCAGAATTTATTTAAAATTTGGATTTTTAATCTAAGAGAAACCATATAACACTTAAAATTGTGTGACTGATTTAATTTGCTCAGTGTTAATGATCTAAATGTGCATTCACTTTGCTACGAATGCCTCAAATTTATCCTTCTTTTTGGAAGAATAGAACTCCACTTGTATAAATTCTCTATTTTCTTTATCCATCCATCTGTTGGATAACAGTAATGCACTTCTGGGATGCATGGGGTGGTAACATAACTTGAAATCTGGGATGATGGTTCCTGCTACTGTGCTCCTTGCTCAGGATTCTCTCGGTTAATCTGGGGATCTTCGGGATCTGTCTCAGTTTAGTATTCTGGTCTCTGCTTCTGTGACACGTGCCAGTGATACCTGGATTACAGTTGCCTTAAGTCTGCATGTGTGTGCCACCAGAATGTACATTTAGGCATCGCTGGCTGGAAATCCAGGAACAGGGGATATACTCACATTTTCTCATGTCCTTTTGGTTTTCATTATAGAGTTCCACTTACTCCACTAGGTTAATTCTTAAGTGCTTAAATTTTATTTTTGGAAGCCATTGAGGATGTTACTGCTTTCTTTATTTTTTTTTCTCTGTGGTTTCAATACTGATACACAGGACTACTATTAATTTTTGTGTTCATTTTTGTATCCTGCTAGCTTTAAAAAATTACTTTACTCATCTAGAAATGTTTCTTTGTGAAATTTTCTGTCTTGTATTAATGTTTAGGTCATTTGACAATAAAATAGTTTCATCTCTTTTGTGATTGGTGTCATTTATATAAATATATACACATATATATGTTAGTTTTTATATTATATAGTGTATATATACACAATATACTTATATGGCATACATATGTACTCCAATTGATTTAAATAAGGACTACAAATAATTTAAATTGTTACTAATAATCTTTTCAAATTCCGTACTAATTATGTTAATCTCTCCTTATTCAAATTTATTGAGATAGAGTACAGATTTGTGTATTCATTCTTTTGAAGATCTGTCTCTTTTATTCACTGACAAATTGATAACACCTCACATTCTTTAAGTGTATTTGTACATGTTGCCTGACAGCACTGGTTGAAATTTTGAATAATATATTTAACAGGAGGAGTGATAGTAGGCATATTTGTCTTGTTCCTGATTTTATGGCAAAGTGAAAACACTTTTTACAATTTGATGCCCTTTTGGAAATAGGTTTCGTATAAATGTCTTCATCAGACTGAGATGAGCTTCCTCTATTCCCATGTCTTAGGATTCTCCTTGGTAACCGCTGTTGGAGTTTCTGAAAGGCTTTTTGTGTGTCTATTGAGATGCTCCTGTGATGTTTTTTCCTGGCTCATGTTTATGTGAAGCTTTACATTTATTGATTTGCACATGCTAAACCATCCTTGCATTCATGACATGAAGCCCACTTGCTCATTTTTTAAAATGATTTGTGTTGTGTTTGCCAGGAAGGTGTTAAAGGTCTTTACATCTATGTTCACTTATGAGATTGGCATGTGGTTTTCCTTTTTAGTTGGGTTTTTGTCCATATGTAGAATGAAGGTAGTGCTAGCTGTCAGGACTGTGTTTGACAATAGCCCTTTCATTGTCCTTTCAATGAAGACATTGAAGAGTGTTTGCATGAGATCTTTCCTGATGTTATTCTCTAATCAGCGGAAAATCCATCAGTGTTTGCACTTGTCTTAGTGGGCAAGTGTTTATTGCTACCTCAAGAAGTTCTGAGTTATTCAGAGATAGTTTATATTATTGGTTCAATTTTTGTAATTTATGCATATCTAAAAATGTATCATTTCTTCTGGATTCTTTAGTTTGTTGGAATAGAGGTATTTAAAAAAATTACTAACGAACTTCTAAATTTCCATAATGATCATGTTCATCTATCTTCACTCATATTCATTGAGATTGGGTACAAATTTGTCTATTCATTCTTTTGAAGACCCATCCTGAGATTCAGTGCTTCTTTGATCACACCTCATATTCTAAAATTGTGCAAAAGTGTCTCCATTTTTCATTTCATTTCTCCATGTTAATAAACTATTATGCACACATCAATAAACCACATAAGTTTGTTGTTTTCAGTGGGCAGAAGCAAAAGAATAAAACACCATGCTCAAGTATACGTAATTATAACAATAAATGTTACAGTTTTACTTCTTACAGATTCACTTTATTTCAAGAGACTGAGACATTGAATTTTTTTCTAGTGAAGAAACTCATGTGATCACACTGAGACTAAAAGTTAGCTAAGTTTTTATAGAGCATAACTTCCCTCTTGCTCTTCCCAGGGCCCCCAGCACCTCCTTGTTGATCACAGGGTTCAGCATAGAGGTGAGGATCGTGCAGAAGACAGCCAGGACCTTGTCCTCTGCTGGGGAGCAGAGACTTTGGGCAGAGATAAGTGTAAGCAAAAGGGGAAATGTAGAAAGTCACCATGGTGAGGTGGGTGCTGCAGGTGGAGTAGCCCTTCTTCCTGCCTTCCTGTGAGCTCATGCAGTAGACAGCAAGGAGAACTTTCCCACAGGAAAACATGATGACAATGAAAGTAAGCGAGAGAAAGATGACAGTGCTGAGGAACACAGTGTACTCATGGACTCTGGTGTCCCCACAAGCCAGAGACAGCATGGCTGGGACATCACAGAAGAAATGATTGATGGCCCTGGACCTGCAGTAAGGGATTCGGAGGATGTATACTGTGTGAGCACAGGAAATGATAGCACCTGTTACCCAGGATCCGAGGATCATCAACACACACACACTTCTGTTCATGTGGATGGGGTAGTGCAGAGGAAAGCAGATAGCCACATACAGGTCATAGGCCATGGACATCAGGATGAATACTTCTGAACATGCTAAAGTCACAAAGAAGAAAGTTTGGATCCCACACCCAATGAAGCAAATGGACTTGTTTCCAGATAGAAACCAGGAGCCATCTTGGGGACAGTGGTGCAATGTACATGAGGTCCATGAGGGAGAGCTGGCTGAGCAGGACGTACCCGGGAGTGTGGAGGTGGGCGTCCAGGAGGATGAGCAGGACCATGGACAGGTTGCCTGCCAGGGCCATCAGGAAGATGGGGACGATGAGAATGAAGAGGACAAGGCCAACCCTTGATGGGGGGAACAGGCCCAGGAGAAGGAAGTCAGTGGAGGGCTGAGTGTAATTTTCCATGCTGTGCTCCTATTGTTTAGCCTTAAAGGGAGACACAACAGTCAATAAATACACATCAATACCAAGTTTGACAAATTCCCTACTGTAAGTATTTTGCAATTTTTTCATTGATTATTCAGTTTCAAATTGATAAATCAATTTTGAATAAGTAAAGTTATTTATGTACTAAGGCTATTTTAGGAAACCAATATTTATGATTTACAAGTTTTGTAAGAAACCTTAAAAATGATGGAATAATTGTTTATTACAACTTCAAATGATGTGAATGCTGTAAAGCAATGTACTGACTTATATGACATCATTCTTTTATTTATGCTCAGCCTATATGCTTGAAAATACTTGTATATGTGCACATCACAGCTGTCTATATTAAGAATAATGTTTTATACATTCATATATGATTTAACCTCATTTATTTTTTGAGATGTACTTCTAATACTTCACATGGTATGCACCTGTGTTGTTAGTTTTGTCCCCAAACCCCTCCTCTAACTTTTGTTGGGTCAGGTGTCTTTAGAAGTCTCTTGTGGGGCTGGGGATTTAGCTCAGTGGTTTAAGGGCCTGCCTGGCAAGCACAAGGTCGTGAGTTCAATCCCCGGTACCAAAAAAAGAAAAAATAACAAGAAGTCTCTTGTGTTCAGAAGTCTTGGTGTGTCCTAGCTGCCCCACACCTTTCATATAAAGTCGTGCTCCTTCACGCTTTCGTCTCCAGTGCTGAGCACCATTCTTCCTGTTCCCGCTCCTTCCTGCACAAGCAGGTGGGCAGCACACACAATGAACGATGCTCAGGGAACCCAGGAGAGGTAAATTCCACCTGCAATGGGACAGCACCACACACTGAGCAGGAAAGTCTTCATTAAAGAAACATAAATAAATATGAATAAATATGTATTACTTGACAAATACAGAAAAGTTGAACATCTTTGTCAGTGTTTTGAGAGAAACAATACAGTCACAGTGTAAAATATTACAGCGATTGCTCCAAAAATGACATAGAATTTTAATACCCTTTAGTAACTCTACTTTCACATATGTACTAGGGTATTCACAGTCATCCTCACACGAGCATTTCACAGTTTCTGCAAGGCACAATTTCATTGCTCATCCACAGAGGCAGCCGCAAAAAAAAACATGCTTTGCATACACAATGGAATGATCGGATTTTAAAGAGAACAAATCTTGACACACACTGTAAGATGGATAATCATTGGTAACACTGCCTTAAGTGAAAGAGCTCAGCCACAAAATGACCCATGTTGTGTAATTCACATCATGAAGTATGCTCTATGTCAAAGTCAAAGAAATCAGTGGTGAATTGAGGGTCTTCAGGGACTGGATGAAGGGAGCAGAGAAGTGTTATTTACTAACTACACACTTTATTTCACTAAGATAGAAAAATTTGGAGGTGCATAGTTTGTAAACAATGTATAATGGTGTGAATATATTTAGTTCTACAGAATCAAGCACATAGAAATGATTAAAGCAGTTAGTTTTTCCTAAGTATCTGAACCTTACCATAAAAAACAACCCCGTTAAATAAATTTTTGCATTCATTCATATATATGTGTGTGTGTATATATATATATATATATGCTGCACTTTACAAATTCTCACTCACTTTGATTCCCCATCCGCCCCTCCAGGTGAGGAATGTGGAGCTCAGCGGAGCCCGTGTTCACACCAGAGGACGGAGTGCACAGGAGGACGCTGAGGACGGGGTCAGGCCGCACGGAAGCAGCAGGCTGTGGAGCAGGACTCAGACCTGCCTGAGAGGACAGACGGAGGCGTGGACTTTGCTGCCCGTCCTCACACACTGTCTCCGGGAGTGTGACAGGGTTTCTCCAGGGTGTGACTGGGTCTAATCCTGAACATATTCCCTCCAGGAAGATGCTTACCGTGACCTTCTGTAGGGAAGAAACCTGAGAAGCAGAGATTGTAAGTGAACGGTGCTAGCACAGTGCCAATGCAGGTGTGCACACGCATGCACAAATATACATATCTGTAAATATAAACACTCACACACATGTACTACTACCATCATATATGTTAATACAGACATGTATATTCATACAAATAAATACAAATATGTGTATTCATGTCAGGATAGTGTAATTATCTTTCTAATATCTCTAAATAGAGGATTCTGAAATAATATGAGTTGACACTGTAATAATCAAATACAGAATGAATAAAAGAAGAAAAATTTCTGAACTATAAATTTCCTAAGGTGATATATGACTGAGAAAGTATATGAAAATCATGCTGTGCCTCAAATAAAGTTATTTTTTATTCACAATTTACTTTCTCATGTTATTGTGCACCATTTACCTCCAAATTTTACATTTATTTCACTTGAACCTGAGACAAATATAAATACCTTGTTATAAAACTATGGTTTAGACAGAAGCAAATGAAAATTTGGTCTTATGTACAATGATAAGAGTCTCTGCTAGGAGAATTTGGTTTCAGAGAAAAAGCCCCAAAATCTAAAGATTAAATCAGGCACAAGTTCTCCACCATGTGTAAAATTCTACAAATGCCACCATGTGTCAAAATGAATTTTATGTTACTGTTTGGAGTCAAAGTGCCTTAGCTCATTGGAGAAACTGTTTCACAGTTTCTATTGAAAATATACCGAAATAGTGATCAAGGCCCGTGTCCCGTGAACAAAATACATAGACCTTTCCATCATGGTCTGCTTGTCACAGCAGAAATCCCTGAACCACCATGTGAGCCTTTCCTGATCACAGGGAGACCAAGGGAAAGAGGTGGGAACAAAGGAACAGCACCCCCAAGTCTGCACCGGGCAGTTTTCACTACAGCACAGGCCCCCACATGCTGCTCCGTCTTACACAGGACATTCTCAAAGGCAGACATTTACACTATGGCTGTTTTCATTGCACTTGTTCTGATCATGTATTGAGGAGGAAGAAGACTGTGAATTTGCAGAGTCTGCTTTAATTGCTCAGAGTTTTCTAAGAAACCCCAGATTGTAATGTGAAATGCCTCTAAATGAAATAAACTGTCAAGTATATCAATTTATATAAAATAAATGCTCAGTTCTCAATTCCCTTACAGGATCTCAGTGGTTTTTCAGAAATCTGAAGCACTGTTCTCCCTCCTGATTACTGGAATATCCTACTGCTCCAGAAAATCCCATGAACAGACCTGCCTCGGTTACATAGGCACACTCACCTGAGAACGAAGATGGCTCAGGTCACTGAATTCACATCATCCTAACAGGAGTCCTGTAGAATCTCAGCTGGCAGAGCAGGTAGGTGAGGTGAGTTCTCAATGTGTGCACGAGCTCTTTTCCCTTCTCCATGAGCATTTCCACAACAGATTTGTGGAGGAAGACCCAAGGATTTCATAGGATTCTGAATTATTTTCCACAATTAGGACTAACCAATCTCAGTTTATAATGGCTCAACATTTGTTTTCAATATTTCAGATGGTGTAGAGAACCACTGTAGCTTATGAAGAAGTCTAAAGTATCCAGTAATAATTTTGTGTGCTTGAGTGTATAAATGATCTATCTCTCTGCATTTCCACAATGATGCATTAGCATTCATATATAAACTGGTCAGTGGATGGAAAGACATTTCATGAACACATAAAAATTCAATATATATGTAGGTGACTTGAAGTTTTTAAAACACATTATATCACCAGACCTTGTTTATGGTGAAACCCTGATCCAATTCTAGCCATTACCACTTAGGAAAGGTAAACTCTGGTCGATAAGGTTGCTCAGTGTTCAGAGAAGGAAACGTGGATGACTGCAGACTGCCTCTGAGAAGCAGACAGTGCACATCCAAGGCACAGCTCAGCCTAAGACAGCACTGAACAGCAGCTGCAGATCTAGTCTCCATCACTAACCTCACCATCTCTGTCTACAGAATTACTCTCATGGGTACCAAGATACTTGCTTCCACTCTGATTTTAAGATGGCATAGATTTTGAATTGGTTTTGTAAATTATGCTAATTTGCTTCTCAGGGACACATTTGCAGGTCACTGCTCTACATATTGTTAACATTACTATCATTTTGCTGAAACTCTGAGCTCTGAACAGAAAATTTAAAAATGAGTTGCAAAAATTAAAAGTGTAAACCAGGAATTGAATTTAAATACAAACTTTGTCAGAGCTACTATTAATATGGTTATCCGCATCCTAACCAGAGTGTGTTTTTAACCTATAAAAATCATATGATTGCTTCATACGTGGGTAATTTGAACCAGTCTGAGATTTGCATAAGCCTTATTACAGATTTTTATTGTAAGATAATATTTATAATTTCCAAGGATTTGAGTACAACAAAGTGGAATCTGGAAAGGTAAAACAGGATGCAAAAGAATGTAGCAAGTTTACAAAGGTCCAGAGAGTCCATCATTGTTCCTGGAATAAAACTAAACAAACAAAAACAAACAAAAAACTCCAAGAATAAAAGCAACACACTGTCTGCTATCCTCACTGTAAATCTGGACTGCAAATGTGATTTATTTGGCCAACTTCTCCTGAGCCCATGGAGACAACACACCTGCCATCCCCTGCCGAGGACAAGCTCAGGACTGGCTCAGACGTCAATTTCTGCTTTCGGCACCACATAGGGCTGGATTTCTGCTGTACAGTGCAATGCAAAGTGTAGCAACTCATCTTTCAATTCAGCTTCCATATCAGTTTCTGAAACTAGCTTGTCTGAAGCACATGCCAAAATTTTTCCAGCCATACAGTAAACAAGAAATTCCATTGGTTGAGCACATCTTGTTACCACCACACATTGAGAAATTCTCTGCCTTAATTACATGTTGTAATAATATGCTGTCCACTTGCTGGGCCAAATACTTACATGCACAGTTTGGAGCAGAGAGGTTTTATTTGGCTTTGGATTCATTCCACAGGCTGCTGGCTTCAAGGAAGGAGCCCCATAGCAGAAGGACCAGGAGCGATACAGCGGCTCAGTGCCTGGCATTCTGGAAGCCAAACGGTCAGAAACAGTGTGAGCAGGAGACAGATCCTGAGAGTCGCACATTCCTGCCCATGGGCAGCTCGACCTGAGATCTGGAGAGCACTTTCAGCTGTGAGTCTCCCTGGATTCACCCACGAAGCAGTGATCACCCTCAATCCCAGCCGCCTCTCCCAGAGCCCCTGATCGCCGCTTGGTGGGAGTGAAACTGGATATTCATGGCTTTCTTGTAGTCATGAATGAACAATGCAACTTTTTCATTTAACCTTTTTGAGTATCACCCTGAAAATGCATCAGTTACCTTCTTTGCCCCCACTTGGATTTCAGAGACCTCCAAGGAGCCCGAGCAGCACCGTGGCTCCCGTCCTTCTGTGCTGCGGGCTGAGGCTAAGGATGGGCTGTGGTGCTGGGGAATGTCCACTGACACCAGCACAGGAGAGGGCCGGTCACTGAGGACACGGCCTGGCCTGAGGCCAAGGGGAGGGCACAGTCCTGACGGGCACCAAGATTCTGTCCCGGCCACCAGGGCTAATGCCGTGAGGAAGAGCGGACAGGGTCCCTCAGAGCATCCCGTGCTGTCCTGCCTCTGAGATGCCAGCACACCTTTTGTGTCCATGTTGTGATTCAGCACATGCATGGTTATGATGGCCTGCTTGTATTATTTTGTTTGCCATGTTTTACATGCAGAATGAAAGTACATGAGAGTAAAATGAGTTTAAGAAAAGCAAATAAAAACTTAGATTATTACACAAGTGATATTATGAAAGATTCAAATCATTGCCTTTCTTTCCAAAATGCACATAAAATTATTAAAATATTTTCTCATTAAAATCATTTATAAAATGATATGATTATAGACATGGTAGAAAATTACATAAAGAACAATCCTAAGATAAATTTCTACTGCATATTTTCTGTTACGTGTTTTCCTATCTCTCAGAATTTCTGGAAATGAATAAATTTTGCCTCATCTTCAAGAAATGATATTATTACTTCTGTTTTGAAGAATTTAAAGCTATTTGTACCTTCAAATTTCTTGTCCAAAACATTTCCTGAATTCAAAAAGCAAAAGTGTTTAATATCCTTACATATGAGAAGCCAATGAATTTGTTTCTTTTTTCAAACTTTGTACTGCAGCGAGCTTGTGGTGTGTGATTATTACCTTCACTGTGGGAAGCTGCTTCACATAGGTAACACATCTGAACCCTACTTCTACCACCTTCTCTTTCCTTCCTGTCTCCTCCTCTAGTCCTTTGGTTTGCTTTCTATTCACTCAGGATCTCACTCCATTTTTCCTGTTATCTACAGTTTACTTTTCTTTTAATTTATTTGTAGTTTGGACTTTTAATATTAGAGAAACCATACAATATTTAAGATTGTGAGTCTGATTTATTTTGCTCAATATTATGGCTTGAAAGTGCATTCATTTTAATACGAATGAATGACGTTTGTCCATTTTAATGAAGACTTGTACTCCATTTTATATAAATTCTATGTTTTCCTTGGTCATTCATCTGGTGGGTAACAAGAATGCTCTTCCAGAGTACATAGAAATGTACTGTAATGTGAAATCTGGAATGATGATTCTTCCTGTTTCAGTCTTTCCTCAGAATTGTTTGGTTTAATCTATGAGCCTTCAAGTTATGTATCAATTAGGATCCTTATTACTAGTTCTGTGAGGAATGTCATTGATAAGTGGATTAAAGTTACATTAAATCTGTACATGAATGAGACCTGAATGGACGTTTAGCCATTGCTGACTCTGAATACAAAGGACAGGAGACAGGTTTCCATCATCTGATATCCACTTTAATCTCCTTTCTATATGAGTTTCATGGTTTTCAATAGAGAACTTTCTTAGTTTACATCATAGAAGAAAGTGAACTTCCTTTTATTTCCTTGGTTAGATTAAATTCTGTTGACTCTTTTTGAAGCCATTTTTGATGGTATCATTTTCTTAATTCTTTTTCTCAGTGGTTTCATTAGTGGTATACAGGACCACTATTGACTTTGGTATTGATTTTTTATCTCAGTACCTTGCTAAAATTGCTTACTATGTGTCGCAGGGGTTATTTTTGGTTAAATTTAACATCTTCTATTAAAGTCACATCATCTGAGATCAAGATAGTTTCATGTCATTTTTTGCTGTGGTTTACATTTACATATGTGTGTGTGTGTGTGTGTGTGTGTGTGTGTTTATATAGATACTACTGGTGGTGTTATTTGTGCTACAGTACTGCCTGATTCCCCTGGCTGAAGTTTGAGTCCTATATTGATCTGGAGTTGTAACAATTAATTTACTTGTCTTGTTCCTGGTTTAGGGCAAGAGAGTTCAGCTTTTTTCAGTTAGTTTTATTGTTGGCAGGGAGTTTGGAATTGTTTTCATCAGATTGAAGTGAAGTCCCTGTGTTTCTATTTTTTCAGGGTTTTTCTTATAAACAACTGTTTGAGTTTCTAAAAACCTTTTTATGTGTCTATTGAGGTGCTCCTGTGATTTTTGTCCTTACTTCTGTTTATATGATGTACTACATTTACTAATTTGCAAATGCTAAACAATAATTGCATTCATGAAATGAAGCCTACTCAGTTATGATGTATTTTTTCAATGATTTATATTATATTTCCAAGTGAATTGTAAAGAGTCTTTGCATCTATGTTCATTAATGAGATTGGGTGTAGGTTTCCTTTTTACTTAGGTCTCTGTTCATCTGTGGAGTCAAAATAAAGCTAGCTTCCAAGAATGTGTTTGGTAATATTTCCTGTTTTTACCACTTCATTAAGAAATAAAATTCTTGAAGAGAATTGAAGATTGAGGAGATTGAAGAGTACAATGTTAACTCATTAAGGAAAATTTCCACACAATATTAGCACAAACTTTCATACTTTAAATATATCTAAATACCACCATTTCTCCAATTTGTGGGATATTTTAAATAATATTTTAAGTAACTGTTAGTAATCTCAAATTCTATGTTGCTCAAATGAATTTTTCTCTCTCTTGTGTTGATACAGTCTTTATTTTCTGTTTTATTTCTTGAGATTGGGTAAGGGTTTGTCTATTCCCTCTTTGGATGACCCACCTTCTCGATTCACCAATTCTTGTTTTTTTGCCTTCTGTGTCAAGTTCACTAACTTTTGCTTTTGTCTTCATTTTTATATTCTTTTTTATTATATCAGGGTTTTGATTGTCCTTGTTTTAATGGAATCTTCAGTTTATGATGAGGCTATTTATTTGGACTTGCTCTGTTTTTTCTGATATGAAACTCATAGCTATAAACTTCATTCTTAATGTGCTTTTCCTTATCGACCATAAAATCTACTACATTGACTGAAATTATTGCTGGATTTTAGAAACTGATTTTTCCTTACTTCCTTCTGAAATCCATTGCTATCCAGAAATATATTGTTTCATCTTTTTATGTGTATGTATTTTCTTATTTTTATTTCTACCTTATTTGTACTATTATATAACAATATAAATGTTATCTGTTTCAATTATGTGCAAGTATTTTGTTGTTGTTGTTTTGGTTTTCTTGGTACTGGTGATGAACTCATGACTGTACACTTGCCAGGAAGGTGCTTGTGCTGCTTAGGTAAATCCCTGGCCCTCAACTATGTGTATTTACTTAAGTAAATTATACAGGTAGTTATTAGTCTATTTGGAGAAATTAGTCCATATGCCACTGAGAAAAAAGCCTATTCTATTACTGTTGAGTTGAACCATCTAATGCATCCAGTTTTCAAAATTTCTGTCTAACTCTGATCATCTCTCTGTTGCTTTTTCATCTAGTTAATCTATTTGTGACAGTGACATACTGAAAAACCCCTCGCACACATAATTACACTGATGTTTGTGTGAGCTCTTTTGCTGTGTAATTTCTTTTGTATGAAATAGAGTGTTTCAGTGTTTGGTGCATATGTGTTTATAATTGTTATGGCTTTCAAATCAACTGTTCCATTAAACAGTAACAGTGAAATTCTCTGTTCCTTTTTTTTTCTTTTTGATATCAGGAATGGAAGTCATGGCTTCACACTAGCCAGGCAGGTGCTTTGCCACTGAGCTAAATCTTAAACCCAACTTCTTTCTTCCTTCGAATATTTCCTGGTTGAAATCTCTTTGCCTGAACATTGTACAGAAATTCCTACTTTTGAGTAGAATATTGTTTCCTGTCCTTCAAATTTGTAGGCTAAGATTTTCTTTTGAATTACCCATGTTTCTTGTATCCATTATACTACTGGGTTTTGTTTTTTTCCCTTTAATTTAACTGGTCAGCTTACCTGGCATGTGCTTCCCATAGGACCTTTTGGCATTGTGGGCTTCATTGCCTCATTGTAGGATAGCTTGCAGAAAGTGTCAGAGTTCTGGCTTCTTCCTTCTAATCATACTAATGAATTAATTAATACTAACAAACTGACCATGAATAAAACAGATGCCTCTCTATTCAGTCAGACAAGCATTTACTTATGCATTTTCCTTAGAAAACAGAGTATCTTTCGTGTCAGGAAGAAGTAAACATTCTTTTTTTTTTTTTGCAGGCATGTGCTTATGCTGCTGAGCTAAATCCCTGGCTCAAGAGTCACTCTTTTATGTGGAAAGGTGGCTTAAAGTAGATTTTCATGGAATACATCCTGGCTCTTCACTACCCTCTAGGTAAATGTCTGTACTTATGGGGGTCTTGAGACCTAAACAGAAATGGATTTGGATATGTGAAGTCCAGACTATGGTCATCTGAACCTCTAGATAGTGCCCTTTCCTAGTGCCCCAAGTGGCACTTTTGGGTGGCCACAATAGGACAGATAGGTCAGGACGACTCTGCTTAGACAGAAGAGTACAGGAGACCGTGACAGCCAAAGGAGTTGGGGGCCCAAAATCCCCTGTGTTCCTGACAGCACTGCCCTGGGAGGGAGGGACTGAGTCCTTCTTGTTCCTCCCTAGTGAACATAAAGTAGAGCACAGAGCCACTCCCTTTTCAGCTACTCACAGAAAGAGCCGTGGGAGCTGTGCATACATGTTCTCAGCTGTTAGTCTGATTTCTTAAGGTCTCTTTTTTCAGTCCACAGGAATTACTCATTAAATAGCACAGCTCCTCAGTGTGTAGGCACTTCTACTCATTTTGGGAATGAAGTTTCATTGCGTGTCCCATAGATGTGAGATTGGGGACAAACATTCATGTACTGAGATGCACTGCAGTCCCCAGCAGTAAGTACTGAGCGGGCTGAGCCACGTTGACTGCTTGGATCCAGGAGCTCCAGGCCTGCCTGGATGGGGCACCATCACCTTTCCCAGAAAGCATTGTGTAGCTCTGTGATGTAATGTGCAAAATATGAAAGGAAAGGTGTTTCCACACTTATTAAATGTAATAAATGTGTTTCCATGCTCAAAATGTGAGCTCACAGGTGCAGGTAAATACTTCTGAGTTGAGGGAAAATATTTTATGATATAGTTTACTCTACTGTATGCAGTGCCATAGCACACCATGTTTATGGTCAAAATTTTACGTGCTTTTAGTATTGCAATTATTATTTGAAAGTGCAGTGGACTGAAAAGAATCACGTGCTTTGAGGTACAAATAGTTTAAATACAGATCAGATAATCAGTAAACATTTGGTGACATAAAAAGATCTGTAATTCATGAGAGGCTATAGAAAATGAGTGTATGAAGTGATAGTAAAATAAAGAAGATTACAATGCTCTGAGTATGACATGATATTTCCGTGAAACGTGGGAGGAATGTGAGTAGAGAGAAGTTAGAGCCCAAGATGTGAACTCACAGGTCCATATAAATACTCTTAATAATCCCATCAAAAGAGAAACAACTCTTGAGTATCTGCTGGGTAACAACAATATACTTCAATATACATAGATGTGTTACCTAACTTGAAATCCGGAGTGATGATTATGATTCTTCCTGTTTTATTCTTTGCTCATGGTTATTTGGTTAATCTGGGGCTCTTCAGGTTCCATATCAATTTAGGATTCTTGTTTTTAGTTCTGGGAGGAATGCCATTGAAATCATTGGCTCTGAATATCCAGGAATAGGAGATATGTTCCCGCATTCTGATGCTCTCTTTAACCTCTTTTTTTATTAGTTTCATAGGTTTCATTATAAAATTTTTTCACTACCTCTGCTAGACTAATTCCTATGTATTTAATTTTATGAAGCCACTGTGAATGGTATAATTTTCTTAATTTTTTCCTCAGTAGCTTCATTACACCACCATTGATATAGTGATTTTCTGTTTTGCTACATTGCTGAAATTGCTTACTACATCCAGAGGTCTTTCTGATGAAATATTTGGCCTTCATTTAAAGCTTAGGTCATATGAGAATAAACTGTTTTCATCTCCTCATTTACTGTAGGTCTCATTCATGCATATATATATATATATATATATATATATATATATACACTACATACATGTATATATATATTTATGTGGTATATATACTTCTACTGATTTAAATAATCACCCAAATTAACTTAAATAAATATTTATGCATACATAATTATATATATAAATATATATATATATATATTTATATTTATATATATATAGTTTCCTGAGGGCAATGGTTGAAATTTGTAATACTATTTTTAACAGGATGCGTGATTCTACACACACTTATCATTTTTCTGATTTTAGGAAAAAAGGTTTCACTATATTTCAGTTTGGTGTATTATTGGTAATATGTTTGGTATAAAAATTTTTATCAGATTTAGAGGAGGTTCCTCTATTCACATTTTTAAAGAACTCTTCTTATGAACATATGCTGAAGTTTTTGAACAGCTGTTGGAGTTTTCCAAAAGGATTTCATGTGTCTATTGAGATGCTCATCCAATTTTTGTCCTTGCTTTTGTATATGTGATGCTTTACATTTATTCATTTGCAAATATTGAACCATATTTGCATTAATAGGATGAAGCCTACTCAGCCAGGATGTGTGCTTTTTTTTAATGGTTTGTATTCTGTGTGCCAGGGAGGTGTCGGTGGTCTTTGCATCTATGTTCATTAATGAGATTTCCATACAGTTAGCCTTTTTAGTTGAGTCTTGTTTCATCTGTGAGATCAAGGTAATGATAGCTTTAAGA
This sequence comes from Dolichotis patagonum, assembly GCA_004027295.1. Taxonomy (NCBI): domain Eukaryota; kingdom Metazoa; phylum Chordata; class Mammalia; order Rodentia; family Caviidae; genus Dolichotis; species Dolichotis patagonum. Next base: position 58,019 of record PVJX010007537.1, read on the forward strand.
AATGTGTTTAACAATACTCTTTTCTTTGTCATTTAATTACAGTAATTGAAGAATGCCGTGGTTTATGTCACTGACCCTCGCAAACCTCATGCAATTGTGGACACAGCCAAATCTAGAGTCTATGACTGGTTTATTATCTAGTGCTTGGATTGGTGGTGTGAGTGCTACAACCACAAGGGTTGAAAGCAGGATACAATGTAATGGTGGCAAGAAGATGTGTCTTTCTCTTTTGCCGGGTTCTTGCTTCTGCTGTTGAAGGCTGCCATGAATGGCATCCCCACCATGCAACACTGCTTTTCAGCCAACAGAGTATGGACTAAAACCTCCAAGAACTGTAAGGAACAAACCTTTCTTTCATTCATTTTCAGTGTGAAGTGTTTTTGCCTCAGCAATGAGAGAAATATAACCAAGACAGAATTTGATACCGGAAGAGTGGGGTCATTGTTATGACTGTTCCTGACCATGTGGTTCAAGGGCCTTTGGAAATGGATTGTGGGAAGAGTTTGGAAAGGTTCAGAAATGTTGCCTAAATACATAAAGCTGGAACAACTTAGGTTGTTGGTAGGGGAGATTCTGGTCAGAGCTCAGGAGAACAGAAAGCTAATAGAAAACCTGACAGTAAAGACCAGGCTTGGGAGGTTTCTGCTGGAAACAAGGATAGTATTGGTTTTTGGACTCCCACACAATGTGTGTTATGGCGTGGCAGAAAGTTTGTCTGCATTTTGTTCATGTCCAGAGACATTGCCTGAGGCTGAGATTAAGGGCAATGGACTGATTAATCTGGCAAAGGAAATTTCAAGTCAGTTGAATGATGAGGTGGTAGCATGGCTATTATTGTGGGCTTTTAGCCAGATTTGTGTTGCAAATCAAGAGCAAAAAACCCAGAAAGATGATTTAAAATATTATGAGTTTGGACTGTAAAGATAGAGCTGACACTTCCATTGCTGAAAAGAAACAGGGAAATAAAAAAGATGGATTGGGGCATCCTGGGAAGCAGAGGGTCTCCTCCCTTTGCAGCCCAAAACTGCAAAGATGACTTTCCTTGGAGGAGAAAGCCATACATTGCCAGACTCCAGAGTAGTGGCAGAGGCCACAGGAGATTCCAAAATGGCATTGGCCACACAAGATTCCAGAATGGTGGTGACATAGAAAAGCTGTTACTCATAATCAGGTTCAGAGAGCTCAGCAATCAGGTACTTGTCTCCTACAGCCAAGAGAGAGGAAAGTCTTGCTACTGCTCAGGCTCGTAGAAGACCTCAGCACCATACATGTGGCATTGGCTTTAGATGAATGGAAAATGAATGGGTTCTGAGATTAAAAAGGCTTCCATCCCAATTTCAGAAGGTCTGGGGAGCCAGGTGTTATGTCCCTGAGAGGGCACTATGAGTGACCTCACTCACCTGTGAGTGACAAGCCAAAGATGAATTGGGGACCCTAGAAGTTTAAAAAATCCAGGAACGTGGATCATCCAAGGAAAGCTGCAAAGATTGAGCAGAGGGGACTTAAGAGACAAGCTACAGGAACTGGAATTTCTGGGAGTGCCATAGGTGTGTAGTCACTCAAGCCTTTTGGAGCTTGCAATCAGATTGCTTCAGATGATGAGCATGGAGCTTCAGAAATTAATGTTTACTCTGCTGGATTTTGGACTTGCTTTGGTTCCAATGCTTTGTATTCCCCTGTTGGTAACTTTTGGAATGCTAATGTTTACCTTGTGTCATTGTGTATTGGAAGTGTTTAACTGTATTTTCATTTGTACATGGGCTTGCAGCTAAGAGGTTGCCTTAAATCTCAGAGGAGACTTGGGATTTGGACTTTTCAGAAATGCTGAAGCTGTTAGAACTTTAGTAACTCTTGGAAATGAACAAAATGTCTTTTGTATAAAGTGTGCACATCAGTCTTTGGGCGCCCAGGGGTAGAATGTCAAAGTTTATGTCAGTGGCCCCCTCAAATCCCATGCAATCATAGACATAGCGAAATCTAGCATTTGTGATTGGTGCATTGTCTAGCACTTGTATTGGTGTTATGAGTGCTACCCACAACCCCCGTGTTGAAGCCAGGATACAATGTAAAAGCAGGAAGGTGTGTCTTTTTCTCATTTTCCCAGATCCTGCTTTTGCTCTCTGTGGCCACCATCAATGGCAGCCCTGCCACACCATGCTGCCTTGTAGTCAATTGAGTATAGATTCAAACATCCAAGAACTATAAGAAATGAACTCTTCCTCCCTTCATTTTGGCTGTCAGGTATTTTGTCTCAGCAATGAGAGAAAAGAAACCAAGACAAAGAGTATTTGCATGAGATCTTCCCCAATGGTATCTTGTGATCATTGGTGAATTCACCACTTGTTGCACCAATCTTAGCAGACAGGTGTTTATCACTGCCTCAGTAACTTGGATGTTATTAGGATAGTCAGAGACATTCTATCACCTTGGTAAATTTTTGTAATTTAGACAGATTTTAAAATCATTCTATTTTCTCTGCACTTTCTACCTTGTTGGAATAGAGGTATATCAAATAACTGTCAATAAGCTCCTATATTTCCATATTGATCATTCTGTTTTCACCATAGTCATATATATGGAGATTGGGTACAGATTTTTCTGCTCATAATTTCCAAGACCTGTCTCTTGATTTTCTGATTCTTTAATCACAACTCATATTTTTAAAGTTTTCAAATGTTGCTGCATTTACAAATTCATTCCTCCATAATTATAAAATATTGTCCACAAATAAATAAACCATAGAAATTCATTATTGTGATTGGGAAGAAACAAAAAAAATGAAACACTATAACCTAGAATACATAATTGTAATAACAAATATTAAAGTACTAAATTTACTTAAAGACACCTGGATACTAAATATTTTTCTAATCATGATCCATTTGTCAACCTACTCAAACAAAATGTTACCTACATTTTAACAGCCAGATTCTCCTACTCACTCTTCCCAGGGCCCCCATCACCTCCTTGTTCCTCAGGCTGTAGATCACAGGGTTGAGCATTGGGGTGAGCATGGTATAGAAAACAGCCAAGACCTTGGCCTGTTCTGCAGATCGGAAGGACTTCGGGCAAATATAAGTGTAAGCAAATGGTGCGTAATAGAAAGTCAGCACAGTGAGGTGGGTGCTGCAGGTGGAGTAGGCCTTCTTCCTGCCTTCCTCTGAGCGCATGCGGTAGACAGCAAGCAGAACTTTCCCATAGGAAATCATAATGATGGTGAAAGGGAGCAGGAGAAAGATGATGGTGCTGAAGAACACAGTGTACTCATAGATGCTGGTGTCCCCACAGGCCAGAGGCAACATGGCTGGGACTTCACAGAAGAAATGTTTGATGGCCCTAGACCCGCAGTAAGGGATATGAAAGGCATATACTATGTGAGCACAGGAGTTGACAGTGCCCAGTGTCCAAGATCCCAGGATCATCAGCACACACACTCTTCTGTTCATGTGGATGGGATAATGCAGAGGAAAGCAAATAGCTACGTAACGGTCATAGGCCATGGACATCAGAATTGGTCCTTCTGAACATGCTAGAGTTGCAAAGAAGAAAGCCTGAAACCCACACCCAGTGAAGGAGATGGACTTGTTTCCAGATAGAAAGTCAGAAGCCATCTTGGGGACAGTGGTGCAGATGTACATGAAGTCCATGAGGGAGAGCTGGCTGAGCAGGACGTACATGGGAGTGTGGAGGTGGGCATCCAGGAAGATGAGCAGGACCATAGCTAGGTTGCCAGCCAGGGCCATCAGGAAGATGACAAAGATGAGAATGAAGAGGACAAGGCCAACCCTTGTTGGGGGCAACAGGCCCAGTAGGATGAAGTCAGTGGATGTCTGAGTGTAATTTTCCATTTTGTATTGTATGGATTACCCTAAAGACAGACACAACAGTGAATAAGTATAGATCATTACGAACGTTGAGCAATTCCCTTATGTAATTAGATTGTTCTTTGTTCATCAGTTCTACAGTTATGAAATGAAGAACCAATTTTGAAAATGTAAATGGCATTTTCAGGATCTACTTTATTTTAAACAACAGTTTATGATATAAAAGATTTTTAAGAAACCTGAAAATTCACAGAACATTTATATGTTATTATAACATGATGTTACAATGCTTCACTGCAATATAGTGACTTAAATGATGTCAAATTCTGATATACTTCACAATATGTACTTCAAAAACTTGAAATACAACACTTTTTACCTTTTCTGTATTATTTATAAGGTTTAATGCACTCATATATGATTTTCTTAAGTAGTAATTTTTTTCTGAATTATTGCTAATATTTCATGTGTTAAGCACCCATTTTGCTGAAATAAATGTTAGTTTTGATAGCCTTTGCCCTTAATCTCCCCTGCCCAACTTACTTTAGGTCAGGTATCTTTGTAAGTCTCTTTTGTTCAGAAGTTTTGGTGTATTCTTGCTGCCTCACACCTTCTATATAAAGTCGTGGTCCTTGGCAGTTTTATATCCAGTGCCTACCCTCGTTCTTCCTGTTTAGCTTATTCCTTCAAAGCAGGTGCATGACAGACATGCTGAAAGATGCCCAACATGAGTCATCGACTGGGAAATGTAAATCAAAACTGCAGTGAGACAGCACCACATATTCACAAGGTAAATCTTTATTAAACAAGCAAATGGAAGAGAAAGTATATCTTGATAGAAAATGAAATACTGGAAATCTTTATTAATTTTTGTGTGTCTATAAATATTATGGTCACAGTGAAAATTATTATCATAGTGATCGCTCCAAAAGTGTAACAGAATATTACTATGCTATAATAACTCCACATTTGGATAAGTATTACATCTGTTTTCCTAGCCATTTTCATGTGAGCAAATTCACCATATTCACAGGGCAGAAAGAAAATATCATGTCCAGATGAATGCATAATAAAATGTGGTACACAAATACAATGGAATACTTGGTGTTTCAAAAGGAACCATGTAAGCATATGATGCAAGCTGCGTAAAAACAGACAACTTTAAACCAAGTGAAATATGCCAATCACAAAAGAACAAAGATTGTGTAAATTCACTTCATGAAGTAAACTCCATGGTCAAAATCAGAGAGCAAGATGGGGATGTTCAGGGACTGTCTGAATGCACAGAAGGAGAGGTGTTATTTAAGGCTTTTCCACCTTTTCTTCAGTAAGATCAAAGATGTCCAGAGCTGTGTATGGTGGATTTTTATGCACAACTGTATGAATGCACTTAGTTCCATGTAACTATGAGCATAAACGTGACTAAAGCAGTACAATTCTCCTAAGTGTCTGAACCTGATTATTATAAACCGAACATTCTGAAATATACTGCATTGTTCCGGATGTGGATTCACAATGTATTTTAAGGTCAATAAAATATTATCCTGAGCCATATTGGAAAACGTATGTGCCATTGTTTTTTAATCTTTGGAAGTCTACAGGACTTACTAGAACATATTGGGACAAGGCTATCAATATTTGTCCATCTTGTGTCCTTTTTCAACATTGTTTCCTGTGAAAACTGACCATTCCATTGTGTTTGCATACTACATTTTGTTTACAGATTGCAGATGAAGTCTTGTTTCCGCCCATGGATGTGGAGAATCACACTCACAAGAAAACTGCTATGGAAATATCTCTACTACACCTCTAAACATGGAGAGCATTACATACAACACCCCAAGAAAAAACTACTAGAACATGTTTATATAAATTTCATCAGAATCATTAGGAGAGCAGACTGATGCAATCATGCTTAATTTCCATAAGAAATTCAATTTTCAGCAGTAGAAACATATTAAAAATTACTAATGCACTGACATTGGCACAGTTTCTATCACATGTTTCATGAACAGGTCTGTCAAAGACACACTGTCCAGGAGAAGACGGTTACAGTTTCTTACAGAATTCCAAAAAGAGGAGGATGACACAGAAAAACAACTTCTGCTCCATATCTGCTGTTTGATACAGTGTCTTATAAACCCTGAGCAGCGTCTCTGCGATCCTCATGACCCGGGACACAGCATCACAATGCAGCCCCCCATGGTGCTCTGCGCATGGAACTCAAACACTGCTCCTCACACAGGAGCGGCCTCAGGCATCACGCATTTGTTTCAATAGTGCAAATGAACAATTTTGTAAAAATATATATATGTGTGTGTGTGTGTGTGTGTGTGTGTGCACACGCGAACAGGGGATTAATATATATGAATCCCATTTTACAAATTCCCACTCACTTTGATTCCTCACCCGCCCCTCCAGGTGAGGATTGTGGACATTCACACCCACATTCACACCGGAGGACGGAGTGCATGGGAGGATGCTGAGGATGGGATCAGGCCTCACAGAAGCAGCAGGCTGTGACTCAGGACTAGGTCCTGCCTGAGAGGACAGAGGGAGGCATGGACTTTGCTGCCTGTCCTCACAGGCTGTCCCCACGAGAGTGACAGGGTTTATTCAGGGTGCAACTGAGTCTAATCCTGAAAGTATTCCCTCCAGGGAGATGCTTACCATGACCTTCTATAGGGGAGAAAACTCAGATGCAGAGATTGTAAGTGAACGGTCCTTGCACACTGCCTATGCCGGTGTGCACACATATGCACAAATGCAGAGGAAGTGCATACATTAATATAAGTTTTCACAGACATGTACTATTCCTGAAGTACCTATGTTAAAACACTCAAGCATGCATATATATACAAATAAATACAAGTGTATTAAAACAATTTTAAAATACTATCTCACATTTTGAAATATTGAGTTTATACAATTTTAATTGTATATTTTATTATATGCTGTCATTATTAACTTTAAATTCACTACAATTTGAAGAAAAAAGGATGAAATAAAGTGTACTACAGTCTCACTATAAGGAAGTAAAAGTAATTTTAGATGCTGCTAGCCATTTTCTGAATTATCAATTTCACTATCAGTTCTCACTAGGCATCAAGAATCACATTCATCCTTTCCAGAATTATGTGAAGCATTTTACTTTAGAATGTAAAGCACTTTCATGATTTTAATAAATGCTTTGTATTTATTTATGAGGCAAACTCACTTTGCTTTTTCAAGAAAAAATCTGTCAATTACCATTCATCTATCTTGTATATTCATGTTAATCAAATAAAATTCCTTCTAAAGTTACAAATTTCATTATTTGAAGCCCTTTCTCAAGAGTTTGAATTTCATATAAACACTGAACATTAAAAAAAGCATTTGGACTATGTGCCTCATCTTCTTTCCCTGGATTGGGTGGCTGACCATCGTCTCATGGGCATCCCATGGACAGAGCTATATTTTCTGGAAATCATCTTTGATATTTCTGAACAGTCCAAACACTCACATCTGATGCCTGTGCTTCTCAGCAGTGATACCCATGTAAACACTCAAAGTCTCACGAATCCAGGCTGTATTGACGTGGAGGCATCTGCCATCTGCATATGTACTTCCTTGGTAAAGTCCACTGAGACCAGAACCACAGAGGCCAAGTCCATAGCACACAAGCTGGCCTTGGGCCAAGGCTGAGGAATGAGCCCTGCCAGTTGCTTTTTTAAATATTCCTCATTGTGTTATGGGTCAGTTCAATAGGGAATTATTCTGTTCAGGTTCTCCAAATATCATTATATCTCTACATCTTAAGCGACCACAGGGTTTACGTGTTTATTATCCATTCAGTGCACACCAGAATGCCTTTCCATATATTTGCCATTTTGTTTTTACTGGACAGCAAATTTACCACATTACAATGCAATATGGTAAATTTAACATTAGAACATTGGAAGAAATTCCTAAAATGTCTGGCATTTGAGAATTTACTTTTAATTTGCTTTATGTACTATTCATGATCAAATTGGTCTCATGTCGATAATAATTGTATCATAGTTATTGGTACTAAGTCTTTAAATGAATAATAAGGGGTTGACATCCCCCACTTTCATGGGAGGCTATTTAGGAAATATTGACATTATAATTCATTGCAGATAAAGCATTAAAAGCTCTCCAATGTCTTTTTTTGTGATATTTAATCACTAAACTAATGGGAATTTTCCTGGGAAGAAATTCTACTGGCCTAGTATAAATTCATTTTTTCTAATTTTAATATTCTCATAAAACATATGTTTAAAAATTATCAGGTCACTCTTCTGTGGAATTACTAATTATTCCAGTTAGCAGTTTCCCATTTTTGTGCAACCACCTATACAACACAACTCTAGAATTCCCATCACCACATTGTGCAAATTCACACTGCAGCTGGTCAACCTATAAGTTTTGTACCTGACCAAGGGGTGGGGAAGATGAAACTCCAGGAGACACAGAGTAGGTCAAAATGTGGGCCAGGGGGCTCTTATCTCCCTTTGGCAAAGGGCCCTGATGACCGGTGCACCTTGGCATTACTCACTGAGACACAAGCACAAGAAATGACAATGACAGAGGATCCATCTGTCTGCCACCATCATGGTTGCTATCCGAGTGAACTGCAGGATGCCAGCTGATTAACTTCCCTGTGGCCATGTTTGCACACACCCACACTGCCTGGCTCCCTCATCATCACGGCTGAGGGCTTCTGTCCTCCCATTGTCATCCTGTAACTGGAAAGCACTTATTCTCCCTGGCCTGTGATGCTTTTATCTCGGTGGTTCCTGGTTTATGTGTTATTTCTCCTCAGCTTCATGTTAATATTGAATGATGCAATATGTATGTGTTTTATTCTGACTCACAGCATTTAGAATAATGTTCTCAGGGTTCATGCTCAGAGCATGTATGGCATTCTTATTCATTTTGTAGGTGAAATAATATTCTACTAAATGGACATACCTTGTCTATTTTGTGTCATCTCCCAGGTGTTGGGGTGTTTATAACTTCTGGCTTTCGTGCACAGTGTTGTTGTAAATACTGGAAGAGAGACATCCATTTCAGTGACCTGGAGTTGCCTAAACATATGATACTTTCATGTGTAACAGGTTGAGGACATGCCATATCACTTTCATAGTGGCTCACAATTTTAGACATTTTCATCAGTAATGCACCAAGGTTCTTCTAATGTGCCATCATTCTTGTCTCCCTCTCCAACATCTGCTATTTGCTCTTGTGTTATTCTTTGCTGTTTTATGTCTTCATAGTAGGTTTGCTACTGTTTATACAGATTTATCTTTTTAAAATTTTATTTTAAAGAGAATAAAACAAAAGAGGACAGAACAAAGAAGATCAAAAGAGAACAATGTAGGCAACACAGCACTTCACAAGTCAACTGGATATTAACAGTAGCTACCATAATGTCTCTTTCTTTGAAATAGTTGAGCAAAGCTTCACTAACAATAATATCATATGTAACAAAATAGTATAAAGCTATTCGAGAATAAAAGCATTACAGGGCATTCTAAACTGAATAGCAGAAAATGAACAATGGCTACTATAGTATCTCATTTTCCATAAAAATTTTGTTTATAGTATCACATATATTAAAATCCAATAAGACACAACATGATAGAGCCACTGATAATGGAAGAACAAAAGCATAGTAGGACTTCAAAGCAAGATGATATTAAATCAGCAATGGCTGCCATAATGATTTGTTTTCTTCAAAATAGCTGTTCATACCATCACACATAATAAAATCAAACAAAACAGAATAAAACCATTCCAACTGATGAATGAAAACATTAAAAGGCTTCAAAGCAATGTAATGGGGAATCATTATTACCCCAGAATCTTATGTATTCTTACCATTTGTTACACTAGGAAGACTATATGGTATTTATTTATGTGAGTTTGATCTATTTCATGTATGTGCATCCATGTATATAGCAGCACAATTTGTAATAGCCAGATCATGGAGACAACCTAAATGCTCATCAACTGAGGAATGGATAAAAAAGTTGTGTCCTAGGACACAGGACTAAGCCCTGGGGGTTCCGCCACTGGCCACAATTCACCACGCCCAGTTTCCGCCTTTCAATTTAGGGAGCCAAGAGCCTGCAGGGGAGTTAGGACCTCGCGAGGTGAGTCCCAGTGCCCCAAGGCAGTCTCAGGGAGAGTTGGAGACCTGCGCTCCCAGGGATTGCGTTTCTAGCGATCTCCGGGAACACTGGACTGAGCCCCGGAGGTTCCACAGCCTCAGTGCACCGCGCCCAGTGGCCTTCTTTCAGTTCAGGAGGCAGAGACAGCACAGGGGGACTCTCAGCCAGGTTGGGCTGGCTTGGGGAGAACTTAAGACCAGCACTCCCAGCAATTGAGTTCATATCCCCCCCACCCTAGAACACATGACTGAGCCCCAGAGGTTCCACCACTAGCCCTAGTTCACCACGCCCAGCTTCCGCCTTTCAATTTAGGGAGCCAAGAACCTATGGGGGAGGCCAGACTGCTCCAGGAGCTGAGGGCACAGGAGGTCCCAGAATCAGTAACTGAGACCACATGTTATTAAAGAGTTTCTGCATTTCTAAAGCAACCTGCAGAATAGTGAAAAGAAAACCCAAAAATTGGGAAAAAATCTTACTTAAGTGTCCCTCAGACTAAAGACTTCTGTTTAGACTTATAAAGAATTTAAAAAAATCAGACCCTTGAAATTCAAAGACCCAATCCAAAAATGGTCATCTGAAATGAATATACAGGTCTCAGATGAAGAAATATGAATGGCAAACAAATACATGAAAAAAATGTTCACCATCATTATTCATTAGAGTAATGCAAATTAAAACCATACTGAGATTCCATCTCACTCCAGAAAGAATGGCCAGGATAAAGAAAACTACCAACAGCAAATGCTGGAGAGGCTGTGGGGAAAAAGGAACTCTTCTGCACTGTTGGTGGGAGTGTAGACTGGTGCAGCCACTGTGGAGGTCAGTCTGGAGATTTCTCAAAAACCTGGGATTGGAAGTCCCATTTGACCCAGCTATTCCACTTCTAGGCTTATTCCCAGAAGAACTGAAAACATCATATGACACTGATATATGTGTACCCATGTTTATAGCAGCAAAATTTGTAATAGCCAGATCTTGGAAACCACCTAAGCACCCATCAACTGAGCAATGGATAAAAAAGATATGGTATTTTTATACAATGGAGTACTACTCATCTATAAAGAATGATCACATTGAGATATTTATAAATAAATGAATACAACTTGAGACCATACTCATAAATGAAATAAATCAAACACACCCACACACACACACACACACACACACATATATATATATATATATATATATATATATATATATATATATATACTGTATAGTCTCCCTAGTGTAAGAAATGGTAAGAGTACAATAAGATTTTGTGGTAATCATGATTCCCCATTACATACCTTTGAAGACTTTTAATGTTTTCATTCATCAGTTGGAATGGTTTTATTCTTTTTGTTTGACTTTATTATGTGTGATGGCATGAACAGCTACTTTGAAGCAAACAAGACATTATGGCAGCCATTGCTGATTTAATATCATCTTGCTTTGAAGTCCTACCATGCTTTTGTTCTTCTATTTCCATTGGTTCTATCATATTGTGTCTCATTGAATTTTAATATGTGTGATAGTATAAACAAATTTTTTATGGAAAATGAGATACTATAGTAGCCATTGTTCATTTTCTGCTATTCAGTTCAGAATGTCTTGTAATGCTTTCATTCTCTTGAATACTTTTATACTATTTTGTTACATATGATATTATTGTGTGTGAAGCTATGCTCAACTATTTCAAAGAAAGAGACATTATGGTAGCTACTGTTAATATCCAGTTGTCTTGTGAAGTGCTGTGTTGCTTACATAGTTCTCTTCTGATCTGCTTTGTTCTGTCCTCTTTTGTATTATTCTCTTTGAAATAAAATTTAAATAAAAGAAATATAGAAATGTTTCTCAAATAATGCACATATGATTCATGTTTTAAGATATTTCTCTTAATTTTAGTAGAAAAAACATTGTTTTATATACTTTTAGTGTCTGTAGTGGGTGAGTATATTTCACACCATATGTGCTATATATTAGAAGCATGCATTTAAAATTGAAATTGTCTTGTAATTCTATTATTATCAACAGAAGCTTTACAACATATTTGTTATAAAATGCAGAGACAGCACTTATATTCTTTCTGAAGGAATGTATAACTCCACTCTAGCCATTAAACATGAATACAAAGAGAACACAGAACTCAAACATCTTTCCTACCTAACTTTTATGACGCAAATTACTTCTGAGCATGCTTTTCATGGCCTTCAGAACATCTTTATTCCTGAAGCTGTAGATGACAGGGTTGAGGGTGGGTGTGAGGATGGTGTAGAAAATCGCCTGGACCTCACCCTGGCCAGGAGTGTGGTAGGACTTAGGTCTCATGTATGTGAAAATGAGTGGCCCATAACACATTACAACCACAACCATGTGGAAGGAACAGGTGGAGAAGGACTTTTTCCGAGCCTCTGATGATTTGGTTTGCAAGACAGTGTGCAAAATTGTGACAAAAGATGCAGAGAT
>PVJX010007538.1:0-70429 GCA_004027295.1 Dolichotis patagonum
TTTTTTTTTTTTTTTTTTTTTTTTTTTTTTTTTTTTTTTTTTTTTTTTTTTGGTGCTGGGGATCGAACTCACAACCTCATGTTTGCCAAGCAGGCATTTAAGACACTGAGCTAAACCCCCAGCCTTCCTGTATATTTTGAAGTTTGCTTTTCCACCATCACTGGAAGAACTACTGGATACAAACATGTAGTAAGGAAGGAAGGGAGAAAGAAAAACTGTTGCGTACACACATACACATGTAAGCCCTTTCTCAAATGCTATAATCCTGTGTGGTATTTGGAGCAGCAGAGTGGTGGGCACAGAACACTGGAGTCAGGGCAGAGACCCATTCAAATCCCAGCTCTGCAACTTAATAACCTAATGATCTTTCACCTAGTGTATGCACCCTGTGAGTCTGAGCTTCCTGATAAAATTATGGGCAAAATGGCACTCAAAATTGTGTACAAGGTAGCCTGGGCCCATTAGCTATGACTTTGCACATTTTTACTTGACTTTTCAAAGTATCTGGGTTTTTAAGGTATAAAATGGAAAAAATAAGCTATATAAAGTCTTCTTGACATGGGTTTAGGCATTTAAAATAGTAGCCAACATTCTAAAATAATGTACTGTATACTATATTTAGTAATTTGCATTTCATTCATCCTTCACCCCAAATTCATTAGGTAGATGTGTTATTATCTCCATTTTTCAAGAATTTTAAGAGATCTTCTAACTTGCCTCAGCTTTAACATCAAGTACCCAGACTCTGAGGGCTGTCAATATACTTTCTCAACCAAAAATAAAACAACTATCTTTGCTCATTATTTCTTTTTTGTAAGGGGGGAAAAAAAAGATAAATAGTGAAATTAATTTACAAAGCAAGTTAGTCAGACAATTACAACAGTTGATACATTGCATATTATTGTCTTCCTAGCAGTTATTCAGAGTACAGGACATTGTCTAAAAAATATCAGCACAAAACATTCTTTCCAAGGAAAAGAGAGAAGTTAGCTGCATAGCTATTTTAACTATCTTGTGTATACATACTCATTTTTATTTTCCCCTTTCTTCTTTGTTTCCTATAGTGCTGGTCTGTCTTTCTATATTACCCTTTTTTTCTTCATATATTTTAAAAAGCTAAAATAGAATTGAATTCCAAAATTGCCTGATAGTTTATTTTGGGGGGTGTAGCACAAAATATACATCTTTTCCTCATTAAAAATCTTTTCTTTGCTGTAACACAACAAAAATCTGAGTCCCCTGCGATCAATCACATACAGCTTTGAGATAAGTAACTCGGATTGTGATCAATTCTTGTGCTACACAAACTTCTAACCGTACTTTTTCACCAATAAATCACCAGGCAACATAAAGCAAAAAATACTGTCAACAGGCATGACAGTGAAACGAATTTTCTTGCTGCTGAGATTTTTCCACGGCTTGGCTTGTGGACCTAATGTCAGGCTGCAGTGCCCATGGAATTCCACGAACCTGTGAAAGGCTGAAATGACATGCAGTTCCCTCTTCCTTAACTGAGCTCTTCATCCTTTCCTCTGTCAACATCCATACCAGTCCCCTCACCACCGGGCAAGAATGTCATTTCTACCAGGAGGTACCATCTGCCTTACGTTCATCTAGAAGATTCCACATTATATCTTATGAAATTAATTGCCAAACAGCACCTAGGAAAGGAAGAAATAAGGGACATTATGCACAGTTCACCACAATGCAATCATTTAATCCCTTGAAAAAGAACTGTCGGTTCAGCACTTCCTCTATAATCCATCAACAAAGTCTACAAACCACTTAAGTTCAGTCATGCACAAAGTGGTTACAGAAAGACCCGTTCACAAAATAGGCTTTCCTATTAAAGGGCTATTGAGAAGTTATGTCCCTGCTATCACCATACTTTCCAAAAAGGGAAATGGCTGCATAAAGCATCAATCAACAGTTTCAACCAACTGAAAGAGCTTGAAATAACCATTTATAAATAAATGCATTCGATTGGTTGATGATGAAGAAGTAATTTATTTATAGTTCCAAGGTCTTTACATATGAGAGCATGATCAGGCCTTGGCCAATGATATGAAATAATTCACGGACTGTCTATTACAATAGAAATGAAGATGTCACTCCAAGGTTAACATCATTTGAGTTTATTGATGATAGTATTTAATGTGCAAGGCTAAGGTGTTTGAATGCTTTAACACGTTATAAGTAAAAAGAAAGATATCATGAAACACTGAATATTTAGAGGTAAACTGCAATAAAATAGGGAAAGAACTGTAGCAAGTAAGGAATTGTGGTTGTTGCCTTGTCTCTTGAGGGAGTAAACATCATACTGTTTGAAGAACATTAGCAATGTCTTTCATTAAGAAATAAAAGAAATAAAGATAGTAAAGGAAAAAGTTAAATTTTCATTATTTGCAGATGACATGATACTCTACATGGAAGACCCCAAGAGCTCCACTAAAAAACTGGTAGATTTAAGAAGCAAATTCCATACCATAGCTGGATACAAAGTCAACACTCAAAAATCAATAACCTTCTTGTATATGAGTAACAAACTCACTAAGAGTGAAATCAGGGAAACAACACTTTTCATAATAGCATACAAAAAATGAACTACCTAGGAATCAATCTAACAAAGGATGTAAAAGACCTCTACATTGAAAACTACAGTACGCTGGGCTTTTCAAAGATGGCAGACTTAGGGCTTTTCAAAGATGGCGGACCTAGAGGCAGCAGGATATGGAGCCTCTCTGAGAGAGACAGCTCAAATGCCAGAATAGAACACCCTGGAGAGATCCAAGCAGAGTGAGATGGACTCTCTCAACCCAGAAAGAAACTGAAGGGAAAGAGACTGCTCAAATACAAGATCCCGGGCTACCATTACAGAAGCTAAGATCAGCAAGCACTGCACTGTCACCAAGGTGTCTGAAATTGTGTCTGAGATCCACTTGAGTGACCGAACCCACACCGAAGCCACTGGCTTGAGCGGCTGGAGCGTGGAGCTGAACAGCTCTGCGCGCGGCTTGCCCGGAACCTGCCCTGCATGCGACCCACCCAGAGGCACCGTGAATTCACACTGCAGCCACACTGAGGTCAGAGGTCAGGGAGCCCAGCAGTTCTCAGGGACCAGAATCAACACGCAGTGAGTGATGGGAATGGGACTCTCTTGTGGGAAAGAGGCAACCAACAAGATGACATATTGGAGTTGGGCAGGAAAGCCCTGGCTCTGTAAGGAAGCAGCTTCAGTTGGTTGCTCTCCTTGCAGAGTGGATTGGTGGAATCTGCTTGGAATGGGCTAGGACCCAGTGGGTCATCACAAATCAATTGGTTCCCTGAGGGTGGCGCACATTGATGCAGTGAAGGCCTGCACAGGTCGACTGGCCCGGAGGGGAGAAGCCAGCATATACTCCCCTTGCTTGCACTTCACTCTCTGATAGCAGGTGGCAGGGGGCAGAAGCTCCTAGCCTACGTGCTCTAGAAGAACCCTAACCAACAAGAAAAGGGGATGGGAATTACACTATACACTTGTATGGAAGGAACCAAAATCATGACAAGAGGGAGAAATAAGAAAAAGCCCCCAGCCCCCAACCCTGGGAATACTGATCCAGGAGAGGTAAATATAAAAGAGACTGAGGGCACAAAACATGAAACATCAAACACAGCATCAGTGGACATAAAGAGTTATCTTCAGGACCTCGTAAACAAGATTAAAACTGAAATACTAATTCAAGTTAAACAAGAGATAAGTAGATTAATAAAAGAAAGGCTGGGCATCTCTCAAGAAGTCACAGACAGAAGAATGGAGGAACACAAAAGGAGAGAGACATTCCATGAAGAATATAAAATAAACCTAGAATTCATGAAGCAGATTCAAAGAGATTACCAGGAAACTAAAGACTCTATAGAAAGTTGGCAAAACTCCTTGAAAGAAACTAAAGATAGACTATCAAAAATTGAACACAGGCTTGCAATATGTGATCATGAAAGGGAAGATCTCTTAAAAATAACAAGGGAGCAGGGAGTAACCATACAAAGGCTAGAGGACGACAAGATGATCTATAACTTAAGAATAAAGCATGTGAATGAAGAAGCAGGAGTCAAAACAGAAGAACTGCAAAGGCTATTCACAGAAATTATCAAGCAAAACTTCCCAAACATAGAAAAAGGAAAGGATATGCAGATGTATGAAGCATACAGAACTCCAGCCACCTACAACCAAAACAGAGCTACACCCAGACACATAATAATCAAGATCCCAGAAATTCAATATAAGAACAGAATATTGAAAGCCATCACAGAAAAGAAACAGATCACCCATAAAGGAATACCCATCAAAATCATGGCAGATCTCTCAACACAGACCATCAAGTCAAGAAGATCTTGGAGTGAAATAATTCAAGCCCTGAAGGAAAACAATCTCCAGCCCAGATTGATGTATCCTGAAAAACTCTCTCTAGAAATTAATGGAGAAGCAAGATGCTTCCATGACAAAGAGGAACTGGGAGAATTTGTGACCACCAATTCAACCCTACAAAAAATACTAAAGGACATTTTAGAAAGAGAGAAAAAGAATACAAGCATTTCAGGAACAGTAGCAGAGAGGCCTCAGTGAACGAGGCAGACAGTGGAGTGGAAGAGAAAAATAGACTACCAATGGCAGAAAAATGGAATAGCAGAAATGAGGCAGAGAAGATTGGCTATAATCTCTAGTATAGAGGGCCTTGAAATACTAACAGACAGAAACACAGGCAGAGTAGATAAGAGATAGGGTCCATTGATATGCTCTATATAAGGAGGCAGTGGGACCCAAAATAAGTAGTGCACCCTATGGGGGTGAAAGGGGAGGAATTGTCTAAAAAAGGAAGGCAGAGGATATTGTTAATGGGGTAACAAGATTTAAAATCTACATTATTTTCATCACTCTGCTTGGATGGATTACATGCTACTCCAGTTTGTCTACTTACACTAGACTTGAGAACAAGGTCAGCTATCCCAAAAATAAGAGGACATAATATGGTAATCATCCTTAATTTCTTATCAACTTAATCAGAAGCCCTGTATAACTTATACAGTCTTATTATGACTGATCTTATTTGAATCTGGTTTGGTACAGTGCTATCTTGTATTGAGTGATTTTATTCAAATCTGTTATGATTGATAGCATCAAGTCTAGGAGTATAGGCAACTACACTGAAGATGACAAGATTCACTAAGATACCCACTCTGGTTTGATTATTGCCTGCTTTTGAAGTCTTATAATATCTCCAATGCTTTGTTTTTATTAATGTTGTTATATACTGCCGAGACATCATGGTAACCATTGTAGTTCACCTTGTATTGTGGTTTCATATGACTTTTTGCTTCATGCTTTTCTAGGAATTGTTTTGTTTTGTCTTGCTTTGTTTTGTTTTTCCCTCTAACACAGAAAGGATAGACATACATGTAGAGACTCATAAATGTGTAGAGCTTATAAATAGTTTACAAGAACCAACTATATAATGCATGTTGAAATGAACAACTATTTTGAAGAAAAAGAGACACTACAGTATCTAGTGCTGACTCTGTAATGTCACGATGTGAAATACAGCAATGCTATCATTCTTTGTTCAAAGTGATTTTAGCTTGTTTTGTTTTGTTTAAGTTCAACACACATGAAGGTATGGACAGCTGTTATGAAGAGAATGAGAGACACTATGACAGCCATTCTTGGCCTCCCTAATGTCTGGTCTTGAAGACCTGAAATGCCCTCTTTGTCCTACTTAGATCAGTGCCATACTATGTTGTTTCATGTGAACTCCCTGTATGTGACAATATGGACAACTATTAGGAAGAAAACAAGTGTCAATATGATGGAAAGTGAATCTCTCCAATTGTCAAGTTTTGTAATTTATGTCTCTTGCACTGCTTTCTTGTGACCTGCTTTGTTCTGTTTTGTTGTATTTAATTTTACCCTTTTGATATAATTGCATGTATGTTTGAGTGTGTAAGATGGATGACCATATTGCTGTTTTTGTCAGATCATGGAGCAGAACTGTTAACAGCGTCACTGTTTGTATATATACTTTGCATGTTTTAACTTTGTAATTTGTACAACTATTTCCAAGGTGTCAGTATGTAATTTGTCAAGTAATGATATTGTAATGATTTTTTTTTTTTGGTTCTTTTCCATTTTCCTTGGAATTCTGTATTGTTGCTACCCTTTATTCTGTTTTGGTTTTTTTTTTCTCTAAATAAAATTTAAAAAAAAAAGAAATCTACAGTACTCTGAAAAAAGAGATTGAAGAAGATATTAGAAAATGGAAAGACATCCTTTGCTCTTGAGTAGGAAGAATCAATATAGTGAAAATGGCTATACTTCCAAAACTGTAATACAGATTTAATGCAATCCTAATCAAAATTCCAATATCATATCTCATAGAATTAAAGAAAACAATTCTAAAATTCACTTGGAACCAGAAGAGACCTAGAATAGCAAAGGCAATCCTGGTTAACAATGGCAAGACAGGGGGCATCACAATCCCTGACTATACAGCTATTGTGATACAAACAGCATGGTAATGGAAAAAAACAAACCCAAAGATCAATGGAACAGATTAGAAGATGCAGAAACAATTACAAACATACTAAGTCACCTTATCTTTCACCAAGATGCCAAACACATTCACTGAAAGAAATACAGCCTCTGTAATAAATAGTGCTGGAAAAACTGGCTTTGCACATGCCAAAAATTAAAATTCACCATATACTAAAGTCTAAATGGACTTTCACCATATACTAAAGTCTAAATGGATCAAAGATATAAAAATTAAAAGATATAAGTATTAAAATATTTAATATTAAAATATTAAAAAGATATAAATATTAAAATAAAAATACTAAATCTGCTGGAAGATATAATAGATAAAAATCTTGAAGACATTGGTGTAGGCAAAGACTTTATGACTAAAACCCCAATTGCACAGGAACTACTAGAAAGAATCAATGATTGGGATCTCATCTTATTAAAAAGTTGTTGTACAACAAGAGAAACACATGAACAGAGTGAAGAGACAACCCACAATGTGAGAGAAATGTTTTTCAGACATTCCTCAGATAGAGGATTATTATTAAGAACATACAAAGAAATCAAAAAATCGGTCCAAAAATGGGCATCTGAGATTCATACAACATTTATCAGATGAAGAAATACAAACAACAAATTAATATATCAAAAAATGTTCAGCATCACTGGTCATTTGAAAGATGCAAATTAAAACAACACTCAGATTCCACCTCACCCAAGAAAGAATAGCTATCATCAAGAAATCAACTAATAACAAATTCTAGAGCAGCTGTGGAAAAAAAGGAACTCTTCACTGTTGGTGGGAGCGTAGACTGGTACAACCACTGTAGAAATCAGTGTAAAGATTCCTCACAAAACTAGAATTGGAGGTTCAATTTAACCCAACCATTCCCTTTCTGAGTATTTTCCCAGAAGAATTATAGATATCATACCACAAGTATATATGTGCATTCATGTTTATAGCAGCACAATTTGTAATAATAGGTAGATCTTGGAAACAACCTAAAGGCCCATCAAACAAAGAATGAATAAAAAAGATGTGGTCTTGCTATATGATGCAGTACTATTCATCCATAAAGAAAGATAAACTGGAGACTTTTATAGTTGGATGTTACTTGAGACCATACTTATAAGTGAAATAAATCAGACCCAAATGTATAAACATCATATTGCCTCCCTAGCTGAGAGAAATTTTATATATATTTATAGATTGATAGATAGTTGATAGATAGAGTTAACATAGTTATACTACTGGGACTGGGAATATAACTCAGTGGCACAAGCCCCTGTCAGGCAATGACAAGGTCCTGAGTTCAAGTCTTTGTACCAAAAAAAAAAAAGATAGTTATACTACTAATTTCTCTTACTTCATTGAAAAGAAACGTTAGTGCTAATATTGTTTAGATATTAAATGTAGATATTAAATGCAGATATTTGTACTCTGCTTAACTAATTTAAAGATAACAATACACAATGTGTTAACCATAATTATCCTCTAATTTTCTTTTGAAATTTTATTTTTTCTCTTTAAAACAAAATTTAAAAATAATACATAAAAATAAAAAAGTGAGAGAGACAAAAAAAGAAATGTTTTTCACTAAGGTGAACCCACATTTTGGAAAACTCATCAAAATTAAATAGAAAGACACTCTGAAGTTAATGAGTGAATTCTAGCAGAGGAGAGTAGGCATCTCATTTGGGAATGATTCATCTGTTACCCATTGAGGGCTCAGCATGCTTCTGTCAGAGGCCTCCACCAGAACACCAGAACAGTGCTGCCCCTCTTCAGAAGACCAAAATTATATCAAAGAAATAAAACACATGTAATAATGCATGAAATATTTTCTTAATGTTTGATGTTAAGTGTAAAATTCTACCTTTTTTCTAAAATATTTTCTATAGTGCAAATATATGTCTTCATCTATGCTAAGCAAGCATGCCAGCTATAGATCAATAAAATATTTTCTGAAGAGTTTGGTTGAAAACATTCGTACACTGCTTGGAAGCTTTGGAGAACTCTAAGTGCTGCCTCCAGTTTACTAGGAGGAGTGTCCATGTATGACTTCTATATAGTTTCCCTTTTAAATAGCAGGATCAAATAACAAATAAATTCCTACAGGAAAAGTAGAGTAGATCTCATTAGTGAAAGCCAGTTTGGCTGATGTCTTGGTTACTTTTGTCTCATTGCTAGGACAAAATACCTGACACTGAAAATTATGGAAGTAAAGGTTTATTTAGCCTACTGTTTGTGGAAGTTTCAGTCAATAATCAGCTAGCTCCAAGCAGGGTGGCATAGCTGAGGGGCACCACTTCAAGGCAGCAGCCAGAAAAAGCAGGAGCAAGATGGGGGAGAACAAGCCACTTTTCCACTTTTATATTGTATGCAGGCCACCCCCACGCCCCAGGGCAGATGTGGCACTCACAAAATCTCTGTGCCCTTCTCTTGCACAGAATGGGGATATTTACAAAGTAAGGATCCTGGCTCCCTGCTGAGTCTCTCAGTTATACTCCTAAACTCCTCAAATTGACACAATGGGTCAACCATAACAGCTGCCAAATGATGCTACTTGGCCAAGACTCAGATTTGGGTTTAGATCAGTTGGCTTTATGACTTTGTTCAAATTACTTAAACTTTCATGCCTCTGTTTCTTCATGTATGAAATATAAAAGATAAAAATATTACATTCACTAGTTAACTACAAAGATTAAAACAACCACAAAGCAGAACATTGGGAAGCACATCATATACACTCGATAAATCTTAGATATTATTTGTGTCATCATCAATGTTAATGTCATCCTACTATTTAGAGAATCAAAAGGAGGGAACTTTGAGTGCAAATGAAATCATCCAGCTAAACGGAAGATTCTTCAAACACATGAGATTTATTCTAACATGTTCTTAAGATCATCTTTTGTCCTCCGAGACAGAACAGAAACCTAAAAATTATCTTCTCCTTTCTATTACAATGTCTATCAAATTTTAAGGTGCAAAATAATCATGTGGAGGTATAATGCAGGCTATAATGTAGTAGGTGCTATAGTTTGGATGTTGCATGCACCACAGACTCATGTATTGAAGGTTGGGTCTCCAGTCAGTAAGACTACATCCTAAGAAACTATAGAAAATTTAGGTGGAGGAACTTAGTATAAGAAAGTTAGGACACTGGGGACACAACCTTCAAAGGGGCATTAGACTTGTCTCCATCACTTTCCCACTGTGGTCCTGTCTGCCACTCTAAGGAGTACATATCTAATCCACTACGCATTGATGCCATGGTATATTGTTATGCCAAGTCCCCAAACAACAGCCAAGTAATAATGGACTGAAACCAAGAGCCAAAATGAACCACACTTAATCATGCAAATTTTTTTAAAAATGTATTAGTATGCATTTGTACATCCCTATGTAAAGTTATGGGAGACTCAAACCATGCATACTATCTTGACCACATAATATTGCAGAGAAAGCCCTTTCGTGACAAAGTTTCCCAATCCTTTTCATGGTTCAGTCCTCCAATCACGTCACAACACTCACATACTGTGACAAAGAGCAGAATGATCATAGACAGATTTGTAAAAGACCCAGCCATTCTGGCTTTGAAGGACTCCCAGTCTGCCTTTTCTCCTGTGTGCGTGTCTTGTGGCATCTAGCATTTACGCATGAACCAAAGAGCTGTGTCTACAGGGCTGAAGTTTCACTTGACATCTCCAAACCAACAGTGTTGATCACTGATTATTCCCATTTCCACCACAAATCTAAGGCAATGTGTCAGAATACCGAAAAGACAAAGACTAAATATGCTTAGAAGAAAACACAGTTTCACTGTAGTAAAACTATTTAATAGGTGAAGAAGTGAAACCTGAGAAAAATGATGATAATCTGTGAAAACCAAAAGGAAGACATTCTTATCCAGGAATATTTAACTTCAGAGACCATGACATACAGAAAATTAACAGTGATCATAAGTCCACTAATGATTATTCAGTTTCTGCTTGTTTGCTAAAAGTTCTTTTTTCCCAACGTGCAATTAATTTCTTTACTATTTCAAGATGGCAATGTTTATTTTGTTCTATTTTGATTTATTTCTTTGTTTTGTATGCTTCATTCAGGAGTAAATGAATCCCAACTGGTGAGAACACTGCTGGGCTTTACAGACATTCAATAGAGGTGAAGTCAATGAATGAACTGTATTTATTTGGTGGTGAGGGTGTTGTGATTTACAAATATTCGAGAGTTTGGAGAGAAAGCATGTGGCACATAATGGACTTGGAGATCTAACAGTATTCTTGCTAACTTTTGGCAAAATCTTCTTATAAGTGGCTCCAGGGCACATAGGTACAGCTGGTTCTTACTGCTAGGAAATCCCATAGCCAATGAATGTGTTGGCGAACTTCGCTTTTGCTCCTGAGGTTAGTATTGTGTCGGAGAGTATGGTCTTTGGGATCACACAGGAGCTTGAATACTGGTTTTGCCATTTACTAACTATGTGAGTTTAGCAAAATAAGTACCCTTCCTAAAATCTAGTTCCTCCACTTACGATGTAGAAATAATGGGAGTTGCTATCTTACAAAGTTATTGAGAAGATTAAGCAAAATAATCCTGGTATAACTCTTAGTGCCCACATGAGAAGCATTAAATAACCAGCTCTAATCAATACTAACCCCAGGACAGAAACCAGAGGGGCCCAAAATTTTTAATAAAAACCTACCTGTACTCACATATACAGGTATAGGGAAGGGATAACAACTTTTGAGTTATTATCAAAGTGTATTTTAAATGAGTATCTTTTTCAATAGACACCCCAAACACAAAAATAGTAGAGTATGTAAGTATAGTAACCATGCCTCTGGTGTATATTCATAACAATCTTAAAGGGGGAATTCTCTCACCTATAAAAATAATGTGAAAAACAATTTTACACACAAATATAGTTACACAACTTTGCATCATCTCACAAAATGTGTGCCTATGTGGATTATGAATTATGTCATCAACAGTTTTGTGCACTAGCCATGTTTCACAGCCATTTGCAGAAGGTTCTGTGCTCTATCTGAGATCTCTTCATGACTCTTCACTGATAACTTGATAATCTAAATTCATGTACAGTCACAATTCGTCATTTCAGTCTTTTATCCTACCTTCTTTATTCAGCCCTGGGAAGATATCAAATAAAGATACCTATTTTGATGTAATTACTTCTAAACAGAGAATGATTCCTGGGGGAGTGTCTGCCAACTTGCTGTTTTAAACCCTCAATTATACTCTAGGTGACTCAGCCTCTCTAGGACTCCTTTATAACCTCCGGCAACTAATCTCTCACACCTGTCAAGCCCCTCTGTACTCTCTTTAAAGAGGAATACTATATCTATTACTATTTATGAAGCCTCTGTGCTGTCTTAGGAGAAATACTACCTCCATTACATTTAGCAGGCACTGAGCAGAGGTTTTGTGTGCATTGCCTCATTTATGGAACAGAATTTACCCTATTTGACTAAAGGTTATACAGACAGTAAGTACTGCATGTGAGACTTGAAAATACAGTATATTATTTCAAGCACCAAGTTTCAAAGACCATGTTATATTAAGATAATATTCAAAAAATGAGTTGAAAAAATGTTTATTTGGCTTTGAATAATTAAAAACTAATGTAATACTTTAATCACATTTAATACTTTAGATTCTAGTTTTCTTAGGTTCATAAGAAGCCAATTTGTGCTTATTTTTAGGAGAAAGGTGAAATTCAATTCAGAGATTTTTCTCCTGTTGATTTTCCCCCAGAGAATATCAGCAAAATAATGCTATTTGTTTAATTTGAATGTATAAAATTAATATCTTACACACAGAAACCTTCAAACACCATTATTTTAGAGCTTTATGTAATGATTTACAGTACGCCATTAAATGTTACTCATCTGAATGATAGCAGGACTTCAAAGTAAAAATTCAGATTAAACATTGAAGTTTATTAATAATACTTAATATAGAACTAAATTCCATTATAATTTTTTAAAAATTTCTTTATTTTTCTTATATTCTCCAGCAGTGAGTCTCAACACTTGGGATGGTCATGATGCCATTTATTTATCAGAGACAGACTATAGGTCATTTCTTTAAAGATGGAACTACAGACAAACATTCAATAGGGACTCTCTATATTTGAATGTACAGTATGGGGAAGTGATATCATTTTTTATATTATATTCCATATTATTTATGCACTTGAGTAATAGTCCCTTTTTAGATCATTTAGTGAGTTTGTGTTGATAGGAACTGGAAGTATCTCAATTTGTTCTGCATTCCAGTTGTTCATGCAGATGACAAATGACACTGGCTAAAGAACTCAATGAAATATGTTGTTCATAAACAGAAAAATACTCAACTTACAAGTGTAAAGTATAAGAATAAAACCTCATCGGCAAGGCTGCTTGAACAATGCAAGTGTCAAATCGGCTAAGCCATGGTGATGCTTCTCAGATGCCTTCTCTGTGTTATCTAAATCCAAAGAAGTTGTCCGGAACTAAGCATCAATTTAAAAAGTAATAATTTTAAGTAGAGAGGCTTGTATTTCCCTTGGTGAAAGACCTGAGGCTGAAGTAGAAAAGATTCTACTGCTCATAATTTTAAATGAATATATCCACCAATCTGCGAAAGACTTTTTGCTGCTAACACCATAGATCCTCACTACTACAACAGAGTCACCTACTTGACTCTAAACTGATCCTCACTTTGTTCATGAGAAAACACATAGGTACCAACAACTCCTTCTGTTGCACTTCGTGTCATGTCTCTGTGGTTTTGGAAAACTCCCAGGGTTGCCTAACTCAATGTTATTGTTACAACTACAGAAAACATTCGAAGAGACCAAGAGAAAGAAATGTGTGCTTAATCCTTTTACCTCTCCTGCCCATTTACACTCATTCCAATTCTCTAGTTAGTTTCCATTAGTTTAATTTACCATAAGGTGACTTGGGACAAAGAGATGATTAAATGAATCCAGGTTAAAAGAAGGTGATCTAATTATGAGTCATAAAGCCTCATTCTCACAAACAAAAAAAAAAAAAGCCTGAAAATGGGTGAGCATTTAGATAATATAAAAAGAATTCTATTCTGAGTGCATATAATGTAAAGTTAATTACCTAGCTGGTGACCATCAATAGTGAGAAAATTATTGGGTTATGTATATGGTAACTTTTTTTTTTCTTAACTTGGAGTTCTGTTTAACTACTTTCCTGGGGTATTTAAAAACCTAGCAATTATCTTCAGAGGTGGCAGGAAAGGAGAGAGAAGCAGTCAAATGGAAAGTAAATATGAGAGCAATTTCTCATGTTGACAGACCATTCTAATTTACTAACAGAGACCTAAGAGCCAGAGTCATCAGTTAAATAAATAAATAATTGTGATTAAAATGTAACTATCAGCACAGGTAAAAATATCTCTAAATCATGATGCTTGTAAATTTTAGGCTAGAGAGGTTTAGAGTTATTTACTAGTTTCAGAAATAACAGTATTTATTATGACCACTACTTAAGTACATAGATATGTTAAAATCTAAAGGTCTATATTTTCACAAAAACACTTCAATGTGAAACTGTATTGTGCCTGAGGCCACCTGTGTCCTATCACTCCTGGTTGCTGAATGTTAGTTGTTTGCCTGTAACTTGCTTCCAAACTGCCTGAATATGATGTTGTTTGGGCTTCAGTCTCTTGAAACTATTTCACCTGATTCTCACTCAAAATAATTCATGTTTTTACTTCCTGAAATCCATCCTAGTTACTCTAATCTGGTCATTTATTATTCAAATTCTCCACTGGCTTCCTACCACAAGGTCAACATTTGACAAAGATGTGACATGACTTTCCATATTGATTAGTACTTTGAATATAATATTCTAATAAGAACACTTGCTTTCTAGGTCATATATTGACAGAAGTCTTCGCAAGGAAAAATAAAGAACTGACCAGTGTTCCACAAAATTAACCACATAAGGGAGTTTATACAACATTGCAAGTTTGAATGAACTACATTTGGGTAGATTATATGTGGTGTGCAGAACAGACTCTCTTAGCCCTAAAATGAAAAATAGATAAATGTAAACAAAACTGAAATTAGTGTGCAGCTAAATATATTGCCACTTAAATCACCTCACTCAAAGTAGGGGGCAAGAGATAAGTCTCTAGAATTTCTATGCATATTTCATTTATCCCTGGTCATCAAAACACATACTATACTATTTAGAACAAAATAATTATTCTGCTATCCCAAACTTTAGAAGTCAGCCACCATTGAATGAATATTGTGAGCATATTATTTCTAGTTTATGTATTCCCTGAGTTGGACAAATTACGCTAAACAGAGTTTAGTTGAGCAAAGAAGACTCATGAATCAGGTAGCACTATGAACCAGACACTGAGAAAGCTCCACTCAGCAAGATAAGTAAGCTTTTGTAAGCAGAACATGGAAGTAGAGAAATCACTTGATTGGCTATAACTAGTATCAAACTTTATTTGACCATGGTGTTGTTAGGTTGTTGTTTATTGGAACTCAAAACCAAAAACAACTTCAGGACCCCTCCTTATTTGGTTTTAACCTGGATAAGAATCTACTGTGCTCCCTGTAAAATTTTGAAAATGAGTTTCCCAGGTTCATAAAGAAGGACACTGTATGTTTCTAACTTCCCACCCATTCCTGGTACATCGTTAGCCAGACTTTTAATTATGCTGGAAAACATGCCAAGAACATAAGGCCAGACCAGAAGGCAAGTGAATTCAGACATATGTCTTGCTGAATGCCTGTAATTCTGCCACAAATGAGACACAGGTTTCACATCACACTTCCTATGCTTGAGCAAGACAAGAACCTTTGGAATGCCAAGTAGAGGGACATAGGAGGAGCCACAGCGGCTGAAAGAACTATAAAAGGCTCACTGTGTAAGACTAGAAGCTGTGTCTTCTTCCTAAAAAGCCACTGAGGATATCAAACAGTGCTGTGATAAATGAGCTCTCCCTCAGAAACTCCACACCAGAGACAGAAGATCTGGCCACACTCGGAGACGAGGCTGACTATAAAGCCAGGGTTATCACTAGAAGTGAATACATGGAAAGTCTTACCACATGCGGTGAAAATAAACTTAGAAACTCTGCAAAATTACAAAATCAAAACAAAAAGTAAGGATTGAAATCAGTAAATCCGGCCTTCAAAATGCTTGAGAGCTAAGGACAACAGACCTTTATCAATTGCCTATGAGTAGAATCCTAGAGCAGTGACCTCCAGAAGACAACTAAGAATTACCACTTTTCTGGAAAAGATGGAGGTGTGAAGCACAACCACCACAAGATGAGTGCAAATCCTGGCAGCAAAGAGCCTGAAGTGCACTGAACGTTGATAGGAGCTGAATGACACAGACAGCATGAGCAAGAAGAGAGGGAATGCAGACAGGATGGGATGAGCAAGCATGAGGTGAGCGTCCTGGTCTAATGTGTGCGCGCTAATGTGCCTTACTTTGCACGTGTCTTAGTCTGTTTGTGCTATTATAACAATTCACCATAAATGAGTGGCTTGTAAACAATAGAAATTTACTTATCACAGATGTAAAAATCCAAGACCAGCATGTCAGCAGGGTCAGGTTCCAGTGAGAGCCCTTTACCAGCATGCAGACTGCCCTCACACGGCAGAAGGACCACAGAGCTTTCCGAGGTCTCTTTTATGTGGATTTTAGTCCCATTTCTAAAGGCCCCGCCTCCTCTTATCATCACATTGGGGATTAGGATTTCAACATGTGAATTTGGGGGATGGGGATATAAACACTCAGACTAAAGCAGATTAATATAAAATTTGCACTTTTTCCATGAATTATGTTCCTTGAGTTATTTCCCCCACAATTACAATTTTGATCACCCATTGCTTTTGATCACACATTACATCTCAAATCTATGTCAAGCCCTTTTCTGCTTCTGCTCATCCAACTTCATCCAGCTATCTAAAGGACATTTGCAGTCAGACGTCACTCAGTCACAGCAAGCTCAGTATTTCTGTAACTGATCTTCTTGAACTCCACCCCTTTAATCCCACCCCTGCCTAACGGCCACATGTGAAGGTCCCCCACACAGTGGATGAAATGTGAAAGGGATTCACAGCAGAACTATCTATGAAGGATAAAGGGGGAGGGAGACGGCATAGCCAATGAGACTTTCAGACCACAATGTGGGTCTGATTCCTGTGAAAGGATAAGATGGAAGAAGGATTGTATAGGAAAAGCCTCGTATGGCACAGCAGTCCTGAGAGTCTTGGTCAGACTGATGGGGAATCTGAGAAAAAACTGTCCATGGATGGTCCACAGCTGGCCGGAATGTCCTGCTCTAGCCCTGCCAAAGTAGTCAGACATTGGCTGACAGCAGCTGAGGGATCCCTTGAGGTGACAGATCTAAAAGCACCACAGTGGAGGCTGAAGTCACTACATTCCCTGCAACAGGTACCCTTGATGGGACACCTGCGTGACACGTCTGCACTGCTCTCATGCTCTATCCCTTTCCTCATTTGATATTTCTGCCATTCTTCCCATTTTCCTAAATTAAGAACTAAGCATTCATGCTTATTTCTTTCCTTTTTCCATCTAAATCCATTCAGTTAACTGTCTGTGAATGTTTAACTATCTTCTTTTCTCCGGCTCCCACTCTCACTGTCTCTGTTCAAGCTTCCACCCTCTCTATGGGCACTACTGCAGCAAACTTTTCATTCCCTGACTCATCTGGATTGTCTCAGATCTGCTCTACACACACCTGCCAGAGAGATCCATGTGCTTACAATCTAAGCCTGCGGAGGCTCCCCAACCAGAGTATTTGTCTTCTTATCAAGATCACGAGACCACCGCAGTATGTATATAACACCTGCTTCCTCTCTCGTAATATCTCCACTTCTTCCTGGATGATACATAAACACTACATACTGCTACTCCTGCTGCTACTATTACTACTGCTTCTCTTTCTTCTCCTTCTCCTTCTCCTTCTCCTTATTCTCCTCCTCTAACTCCTTCTTTTCTTCCTCTTCCTCCTGCTCTTCCTCCTTTTTCTTCCTCTTCTAAAATCACTCAGGTTGATCTCAACTCAGGTTGAGATCTTATACTTTTTAACTCAACCTTAACTACCTCATAAAAGTTCCACCTTCAAATGCAGGCACTTTGGGCTTCAACATAAAAACCTTAAGAGGACATAATTTAGTCATTAACATAAGATAATTAAATGTTGGATAAGTAATAAATAAAATATAGTTAAAATAATTATATGAAGAAAAATATATTCTTCTGTAGTTTAACAAGTGTACTATACAGCTCTAACAATTACACAGCATTTCATTTCCTTCTCTGAACCTCTCCCATAAGGAAAAATTTAATTTAATTAAAACATTTAATTTAATTTCCTTGGACATTGTTTTGGTAATCAGTATCCTATGCATAAAGAAGCAAATAGTCTAAGAATGTAGTTACTCAGTTTGTAAAGCAACAAAGTTAACAACATACACTTAAAAATAAAAGGATTTTAGCAAAGTGCAAAGAGCTGAAAGAATGCTGAAAATTGTAAAAACGGCCTGGGCACAGAAAGTCTCACAACTGCCTTCAGGAAACACCTTGAGCAGAATTGTAGGTGATACAGTGAGGTCATAATTCTTCTGACCTACCTGCTAGCTAAGTGCAAATGCACCCAGGCCTAGGGAGGTCAGCCATGCCACAGTGAGATCAGTCCAACTCCCATAAAGTGGTAAAGTAATGGTTGCTGACACCAAAACGGTGTAAGCTGAGGCCACATGGCCGCCTCTTAGATGCGGTGTGATGACATTTCAGTGACTGGAAGACAACTGCTAGATTCCACTTCAGCTATTCTTTTCCGTGGTTCTGTTGGGAAGACACTAGAGGACTTTGATCTACAGCACAGTTATTTGTGCATAATAGCCTCACCCCACTGCTCCATCAAGCTTAGGAGACTGCTTCCATTCTCTGAAACAAGCAAGAAATGAGTTACACAGAAAACAGTCACACAGACCCTTACTCACAAGAACCCACACAGAACAACTTTACGTGATGTGTAGGTAAGGGGTGACTTCCACATTTTGCAGAAAAGCTGAAGAATACACAATGCCCAAGGCTCCTGGTGAACACCAGGGCAGGAACTAGAACTAAGGTCTTCACTACGCTTTTGGTTTCCACCACGTATTTTTGCCTGCCTCCTGTCTCACTACTATACATGAAGGCACAGTGTTCATTTAGTTTTAAAACATAATCACATTCTTTATGTACACTGTAATGAGTGTTTTTTGGAGTTTTCAGGTGACCTTTTTCATTGCATCTCTGCTTTGCCATGCTCCCCCTTTAATGTCTCAGGTTTTCACCTTCTCCCTACAAGTCTTTCCAGCCTCTCAAACTCACTCAAAATGTGAATCTTCTCCTTTTCCTATCTAATTCCCAAACCTTGCATTCAAAGTGAGTTTGTACATGCAACACAAACCTCAGCCATCCGAGTGCCTTTAAAATTTCAGTACGCAATCAGAAATAATTTCTTTACACATTTGGTTTGTTTCAGTGCATGCAAAATGATTACAATAAATCTGTGATGTTCATTTCCAGAACATCATTTTTTTTCAGACTGTGCTTTCTTTTATTATCTTCGAAGTCCAGGATAATTTACTGTTCAGCTTCCTTTTGAATATCTACATCTCTCATCATTGGTCACAGAAACAGGAGACATGCGGAGAGCACGAGTTTCTCTCATGGGGAGTGGGTTCCCTATGAGTAGTGTTTCTCAGAAATTCATCTTTTCTAAAGAATGAGGTTTTGTTTCATTTTCCAAAGAAATAAAAGTAAAATGAGAGAATTCATAGTCTTGTTTTCAATGTGTTCTCTACTTTAAATCTTTGCTCTTCTTACATTGGAGAATAAAATGTTTTGCGTTGTCAAAATTGGGAAATATTCTTTGCCAGTTAGCAATTACTCAAGACCATGAAACTGATATAGCAATGTCGTAAAGAATGTAGAATATAGTGCAGTTATTACCTACCTTTATTTTGAAAGCTTATTTTTATTGTGAAAATAAGAATATGCTGAAATTACATATTCATAATACAGAGAAAATGTCCAGGAGAAAAGATCTAACAGGCTAATGGAAACTGCTGACATTACTAATTATTCTCTACGCATTTTCAATAAATGCATTTATATAATCATGCTATGTATCCAGTCTCATATTTTTTATTTAAAATTATATTTAAGCATTACTTCATTTTGACCATAATTTTATTATACTCTATGTAGCCCTATTATACTTATTATATACTGCATTCTTACAACGTGCCAGGTTCTCTGCTGAGAGATCCACAGAAATAATTATCTTATCATCCTAATCAAAATTTAAGACAATTGTTATCCTAATTTTGCAAATAGAGAGACTAGAGCATGGAACTCTTACCATCTGTTAGTGTTCTTCAAAATATGTTGCATGGAGGAA
Source organism: Dolichotis patagonum (assembly GCA_004027295.1). Classification (NCBI taxonomy): domain Eukaryota; kingdom Metazoa; phylum Chordata; class Mammalia; order Rodentia; family Caviidae; genus Dolichotis; species Dolichotis patagonum. The sequence continues at coordinate 20,049 of PVJX010007538.1, forward strand.
TTAATGGGGGCGCTTATTGAAATGCAAATCACATCCTTCCATTCCAAATCTTCTCAAGCAAAATCTCTGAACAAATAATACACATTTAACCAGAACCCTATATGATACTTTTTACGCTAGGGAAATGTGAGAACTATTACCTTTTTACACCGACAGCTAGATTATCTCATCTATAACTATCAAGCTATAATCAATAATGAATTTATGTCATCATTTTCTCAGTAATTTACTTGAAATATCTATAGTGCAGTAGGAGAGTCCTACATATGAGTAGATTAGGGTATCTAAAGGAAAGTTTTCGAGGGGGAAAAATGAATAGCTTTACTGTTTCAGCCACGGATACTTACACAATGGTAAAACTCTATTGCAATCCTTTCAGTATAATTTCCATTATAAGGTCTTTTATTTTCACTATTGAAACAATTTCAAGATCAATTTCATTACATTAACTTCTTTAGCTTCATATGTGGTTGATGAATTTATTATTTTCTTCTTGAAATTACAAGTGGTTTACAACCAGAGTAGTGACTATAGAGGTTTTTCCTCATCAGCTTTTTCAACCACACCTACATTTCTCAGAATGAAAATTACTGTTCTTGGCCTTCTGTCTCTATAGGCTCTGTTTCCACAGTTTCAACTCAGTGCAGACGGAGGACTTTCAAGGAAAAAAACTACATCTGGTCTGAATATGTACATTTTTCTTATCATTATTCCCTAAGCAGTATAAGATATCAACTGTGTGGTATTTACATTGTACTAGGTATTGTAAGTAATCTAGAGGCAACGTAAGTGCATATGGATATATGCACAGGTTTTATGCACATATATGCACTATGACACTTCTGCAAAAGACTTGAGATTCCATGGATTTTGGTAACTATGAGGGTCCCAGAATCAATCCCCCTCAAATACCAAGAAATGCCTTTGTGTCCCTTGCAGATTTAGTGGTTAATGTTTTACCCTGAACAACATGTTACTTCTGGGATTAAACACACACACATACACACAGAGAATTACATGTTGGCACTTTAGTGCTCTGAAACGTCAAATTTGGTTCTTAAGCATATTGACATGAAGATTTTGTAGTTTGTTTGGTAAGCAATACAAACGAGAACTGGCCAGTGTGAATTGACTAGTGATTTGCTTCCCTTTCCAACCAAAACAATTTTTTGGTACTCGTTCTTTGATATCTATATCTAATATACTAATATTGATTGCTACATTGTCCATAATTGTAGAGGGAGTCTCATGTAAATATCTGAAAAGTGATTCTATTTTAGCAAAGAAAGTGTTTAAACATTATATCCATACTAAATTAGTGTTTCTAATAAATAAATACAGTTAACACCTAATAAATACGAATGAATATAGTAAAACTAAATATTGATCATAGCCCAATTTGGATACTGCTTCTGGTTTGGTTTCTGACTAGAAATCATCTAGATATCACAGTTCCTTGTCTTTGTTTTTATTGTTTTCTGTAGGACTGGGCATATATTTCCTGATGGTACAATCTAAGTACTGGGACTCTGTCACTATTGAGAATCAGTCCAAAGATAAGAGAGTCACTCATCAAGTTCCATGGCACCTGCTCCTCCTACCCATCTCACTAACCAGCTGAGACACAGATCTACGCTGAATGTCCAGTGGGACACAGCATTTTCATTTTCATTTGCCCCACTGCAATTCTTCATCTTAAAATATCTCTCGCTTGGCAGAAACTTATTCAAGAAAGACTTCTCAGAAAATTATCTACATTATTTGCTGTCTGAGCTCTTGTTGACTGGTTATATATGCGGAGATAATATATCATATTATAATATACACATATAATCTTTGAGTTCTATTTAGCTGATGAACTTTCAGAACTAGTTTAGCTTATATAGTAACAGAGTTTAAAATTTAGAAATATTGAGACCCAAGCAGAACCACATCAAAAGTTATCAAAGTTACTAAAAAACTACTTGAACTTGCAGTTTTTAAAAACCTAGTCAAGTTTATTAAGAGTGAATTTAAGTAATATTGATAAATATGAGATTTATTTTGAGTATATTAAAGTTTCTGTATTAAATGGTTTAATATCACTGACACTATTAATGGCCACTTAAGTTATCAACACAGACTAATTTGACACTTTGATCAGAATTCTGTAATTTATGGACTAGCTAGGTTTGAAAAATATCTCATATTATAAAATAAATTATTTTACCAGTCAAACAGGCAGCAATTCATTATATAGGTGAATTTTTAATTCCTGCTGAGAAAATCTAAGTAATAAATGTCCTTGCAAATATTGTCAGTCTTGATATATATAGTTATGAGTTTGGCAGTAAAACAAATTAGCAGAGCCTCTCAGTTCACATCTGCTAACAAGGAGTTTATAGTTCTCAATTTATATTGCTTTCAAAAAGGAATAACATATGAGAGACTATATTTACATCCCTGTAACTTTCAGTTGTGATCATTTCCCTGGCCTCTCGAGTTAGGCAGTAAGAACTAGCTTGCTCAGGATAGTCCTTGGAGCTAAAGACCAAGGTAGATAATCAACTTATATTCATATGGTAAAGCAAGGCCCTAGATTTTGGACTACAATAAAATAAATATTCTTCACCACAAACAGAAAAACCGATGATAATAAAATGAGTTTAAATTGACATTTTACAATGTCCTGCTCTTAGTGATTCAAGGCAGCATTTATGGGATTACATCTTGCAAAAAATAAAAGATATGGCTTTGATGTATATTAACAAATGCGCTATGAAACAAGCAAATCAAAAGTTATGATGATAAAATATACTGAAGAACCCCTTTAAGTTATATTTCACATTCATAAATGCTAAATCATTAATAGATCAAAACACACTGCTATATCAAAAAAACCTTTTTTGACTCTGTATCTCTAAACATGAAAATATACAACACTTTTTTTGCTGTTGTTACATACAAGGTTTGATGGAAAAATATGGTGACTAATTGAATTTTTATTTAAGTTTATTATAGTAAAAGACACATGGTCATGTACCAGCACAGCTCTCAGAGTTCAGGGGAGGGGGAAGGACTGAAAGAGGATGTAAAATAAATAAAAGAGACAAAAGCTGAGGTCAAGTGGAGCCCTTTCTACTGATAGGAGAAAAGTAACTGCTCGACCACTGTGGTGCATTTAATTATACACTCAAAAGGATGATGTCAATTTCAGCCCCTCAGCCTAGCAATTTGTTTGCCTGGCAGCCCTGGGCACCTTGCCTTTGCAGAGCTGGAATAGCTTGTTTATGAGGCTCACTTTGGGCTCTCCATGTTCGCAGGGCTGGTCTTGTTCTAGCCCCATATGTCATCGATCTCCAGCCTCAGCCACTCCCTACAATACATTGCCATCAATGTCCATTGAAATACTCCCACATTCTGTGTGTGTGTGTGTGTGTGTGTGTGTGTGTGATGGGTATCAAACTCATGACCTCATGCTTGCCGGGTAGGCACTGTGCTGCTGAGCTATATCCCCAGCCCTCTCTCGTTATTCTTGCCATTTTCTGAAGCAGTTCTGGAAGCCCTTTGCTGTGTCTACTTCTGTGTCTATCATGGCTACCTCAACATCCTGAACAGATTCAAAATGCTTACCTTTCATGCTCATTTGACTTTGGAAGAACTAAAGGTCACCCAAAGCCAGATTTGGTGAATAATTTGGTGGATCTGGTAACAACGCATAATGTTTTTATAAGCCCACCTTTCCCTTGTATGGCACGCAGAAGCAGCATTCACCATATTTTTGATTACACGTTGTAAAGACATGAAAGGCTTCCAGAAGTACTTCAAAAAGTCAGGAAAATGATGGGATAGGCATAGTCAAAGTGAGGGGGTGCATTCTGAGGGGTAATAATGGCAGTGTGTGCTTCACTGTAATAAATGCTTTATATAAAAATTCATTGATTTGATTATGCCTTATACTCAATGATAGCTTGAGGAAAAATATTTAACAAAAGATTCATTTCCAAAACCCTAACCTAGAGGCTGTGCTAGCTAGCATACTCAAACCAGAAATTTTAATACAGGAAACATAGCAATGAGTTAAAGTTAAGGGGATAAGAGATGATGTGGTTATCAGGATCTACCAACATCAAGTAACTATTACCACCCAATTCTAGGCCTGCAGGACAAAGAGAAGGAAAAGAGACTAATTCAGAGAGGGTGGCTATTATATAGAACTGTGGGCTGTCATGGGGAAACCTAGATTACCCAAGCAGTTATAGCAAAAATGAAAGATGGAACGATAAATGTGCATTGACACTCTTCTCACCCTTTTATCTCCTGTCATTGACTCACTGGCCAAACCCAACAGCCCAGAGAGTAAGCTGCACTTTGATTCCATCTCTAAATTCAGCCTCCTGAAGCACAGAGGTAGGGTGAATACCTGGCACAGGAACTGACTGAGGTCTTCAATAAAAATGGTTCAAAATTCTAGATACAGTATACGTCAGTTTATTCAACAAAGATTATTCCATACATACTATTTTATATACTTTCACCCAACCATAGATAATCAAAGCCTTGATATCGTCTAAGGCAGAAGAGAAAGTTGTAAACTGAATGCAACTTAATTGAGGCTGGGCACAAGGGACGTGCAACCAAATTGATATGAATTTACAGTAGAAAAAGGCAATTAACTCTGTCTAGGAAAGCCAAAATATCATTAGAGAAGAAATAATGCTTGAACTGAGTCTCCCAGACAGTGTGGTTGCTAAAGTCAGGAGCACATTACCAGCTGAGGGGGGACCAGGGGCAAAGGCAAGAACATATGAAAAATAAGGCAGATGCTGGTGCAGCAATTAGAAAGAAGCCACGAATCGCTGTAAGGCATGCTAACTTCGTCTGGTAGACAATGGAGAGATGATTAAAGACGCAGGCCTCCATAACTCTGAAGGTTGTTCTATGCCTAACAAATATTTAAAATTATGTTGTCAAAAATTAGAAGTTAGTAGCCATACAGACTACTAATCATTATAATGGTTTTGCACCCCAATTCCAAATACATTTTACTTCTATCTTACTATTCTCAAGGTGTGAATTTTTCTGATACTACTAAGAACAAGCTTTTTTGTTTTTGACTAAGATAACTGAAACACGATCAATTCACTTTAATTTTTATTATGTGCTATCTGCAACTTTGGTGATTTGAGTACTATAAAAGAGCCTGCTAGAAAGGAGTCCACAGGACAGTCCAAACAGTTTCTAGCAGCAGGGCGCCTATATAATAATGAGATACCACTGTGATTTTATCAGATGATAACTAGAAGAAGCAAACTAATATGGATTTTTCCCCTATATGTTTCACATAAGTCTTGAGTGCCAATTTTCATAGAAACTTAATTCTTTCACCACTATCTCATCCAACACTTTTTTCTAATTAACTTCAAATCAAGATTTCCAATAAAAGACTTCAAGGCATAAACTACTTTAGGTAGCATTTATAAATTATATCCCCTTCTCTGCCTGATTACAATCAGATCAAACTGTGAAGAAAGCATTTTGGATTATTGAATGTAATGAACCAAAGAAATAAAAATATGACTGTGGGGATAAAAGTTCATTCTCCTGAGGTCTTTCTATATTTCATCCTGGGTGATCTTTCTCAGATCAATTCTTAAAAGAAAATTTCAAAAATAGTAGCAAGTATTTTGCCTCAAATACATTTCCTCCAATGAACAGAGTTTTTTAGGGTACTGTTCATCTCTGACTTGGTCTGCAAATAGCATAAAGACTTAATGCACCAATACCTGATTTTTTTATTAACAATATTTTAAAGAAATGCACATTACAGCAGCCTTCAAACTCAAAACTATCCTCACTGCAGCGTACACAGAGGTTCTTTTTCTCTACATAGCCTGTCTTGACTCTTCAATTTTTCCACAAGGTGAGATCTTTTTTTCTGGAATTATTTCTTTGATTCTGAGTTTAGGTATTATCTACTGTTTCACCCGCCTCACTTCATCCTGCCTTTGCATCTGTCTCCATTACAGCGCCGAGCATCTCAAGAGTATAATCTTTACTCTTACTACACAGTGACTCCCTAGTCTCAGAAACCATTTCCAATATATTCTGTAGTCTCAGGAAACAATAAATGAATATACAATAAATAGAAGCCACATTTATTGTAAATAGCAAGCATAAAGTAATGTGCAACTTCTTTTTCTAGTCCTAATCCCAATGTCAGATTCTTACCATCAAGAAATCAATCAACAGCAGCACTTCTGGAAAAGAACAGGATTGTGGACTAGACTTGTTGTAAATCATAAATGTTTCAGAGATTGGACTAAACTTCACCTGCATTCCAGGCTGGGGTCCTAAATGCTGAACTCAACATTCTTCTTCAAATAGACTTTTAGTCTTTTCTCTTTTTCAATTCTGATCTTCATTCTGACCACCATGTCTACTTGAATCTTAGAGTACTAGTGCAACCATAAAACTAAAGAGCCTTTACTTATTTTTAAAAGGTACATCTTCTAGTGCTCAATAATATTGAGTAAGCCCATTACAACCAATTTTTCCTACTGACTACATCCAACATCTCTTATCAAAATATGAGGCAACAAGCCACAGAACAGCTTAAACAGACTCAAGTCTATATGTCCATCAACAGATGAATGGGTAAGAAAAATGTGGTATTTATACACAATGGAAGACTATTTCTTTTTTTTTTAATTTTATTTAAAGAGAAAAAAAAGCAATACAGAAAAACGGGTAGAAACAATACAAAACCTCAAAAAAAAAAACCATAAATAACTAGTTGACAAACCACATACTGTCCTCCCAGAAATAGCTGTCCATGTTACAAAATTAAGGCATATAAAGTGAACACACAGTGAGGCTGCAAACAGAAAAAAAAAGGATGGAATAAAGCCAATTGAGACAGTATAGTGACATTGGCACAGAACATCACAGCAGGTCACCAGGACAACAGCAACAGGCAACATTTTATATCTCGTTGCCTTCACAATAGTTGTTCTTCTACAGGGCAGCAGGCTGCTTACTGGTTGGCTCAGCCCCCTAAGTTCCAGCATGGCGCGGATCTCAGGAGATGCACTTGCTTCTGGTTTCCCCGCCCTGGGGTGGCCGCGGCTCCCCAGACCACAGTCACTTTCCAGGGTGGCAGGCTGCTTACTGGTTGGCTCGGCCCCCTAAGTTCCAGCATGGCGCAGATCTCAGGAGATGCTCTTGCTTCTGGTTTCCTCGCCCTGGGGTGGCCGCAGCTTGCCAGACCACAGTCACTTTCAAAGGATAAACTTGAATTGTTTGTAGGAAAATGTATGCACCTTGAGACCACAATGCTAAGTGAAATAAATATACAAACATGTTTAAACATTACATGGTTTATTTTATATGAGAAACCCAAAATTTATAAACTTTAAAGCCCAAAATACAAGACAGATAACAGGAAATAAGCAGATCTATTTGCTGCAAATTGGAAAGGGATCTATTGTTGGAGAGAGGTAAGAGGGGATGGAGGAAAAGGGGAAGTTAAAAGACTTAAGATGCGTTATGCAGCAACTCCCCATAATGAATGCAATCATTATGTCCTAAAAACTTAAAAATAAATACAAACATTCAAAATATATGGGGCAACTACATTGAAACTCTGAAGAGTACACAATAACAGGCATACTGAACAAAGGGGTCAAAGCCTGAAGGGTAACCAGCCCCAAGGTGAGCATGCTGGGTTTGTGCATGTTAAGGGTGAATTGTGTCCCTGCTAAAAGATATGTTCAGGTTCCATCCCTCAGTGCCAGCTTAGACTGTGACCTTATTTGGAAGTAGGATCTTTATAAAAGAAATCAAATTATAATAAAATGATTAGAGTGGGCCCTAATCCAAAGTGACTGGTGTCTTTCCAAAAAGTGGAAAATTTGAACAGAGACACATACTTAGCAATAACGAACGCTCTCGCTCTGTCAAGACTGGAGTTACACTGCCACTATCAAGGAGCTAGGACAGGGACAAGGGACAGTTTTTTCCCCAGCAGCCTCAGAATACCCTGCCAATACCCTGATTATGGACTTCTATCTCCTAGGAGTGAGACAATACATTTCTATTGCTTAAACCACTGACTTTTTATTCTTCGCTATGTCAGTCCTGGGGAACTAACACAACCTTTTTTCTCTCCCAGCTAGGAGAGAAATAAGAATGGTCCCAGTTATGGAACTGTGCAACGTGCATAGGTGGCAAAAATTTCAAAGTCCTGTATTTCTGGACAGAGAATAGGCATGAGGGAAAACTAGAAACAAAAGGGGATTCCTATGAAGCAATTAGGCTTTCCCCACTGAGTGCACAACACAAACTCAAATGAGTGTGGCGAAAGTTAAAAAAACAGAGCTAGGCACAACACAGGACCCTTCTGCTTAAACAAGCCCAGAGTCATGCACAGCACTTAGCCATGGTGGTAGAGGGAAACCTTTGTAGACTGACCCACACTGGAAGTCCCACCCACAGAAAGAGGAAGCTGGTGGTCTAACGCTAACCAGATTATGGGCCAACTGCCTACAAAAATTCAGAATCAGGGACAGGAAGTCAGTACTATCTGGAGAACTATGAATTACACAGTGTGACCATCAAAACAGTAATACAACAAAAAAAATCACTCGACACACAAATAACTATACAATTGTGATCAGTCGTCAGTGGAAAAGATAATTGACTAATGACAGCTCAAGGTGACCTGGATCCTGGAATTGTCAGCCCAACACTGTAAAGCAGCTGCTGGCTAAGGTCATTCAATATCATCAGAGGGACATTTAGAACTTTGGCAAATGAATGAAGAAACGGTACACATCCATATAAAACAGTATTTTTGCCCTCTTAACTTCCTCAAAATATGTATTACTGGTGAAACAAAACATATAACATTTTTGGCAGGGTTCATGTTGTAGGTAGATATATTGTGTATGGCAACTCTAATGCTTGGGGCAGGGAAAGTGAAAGTGACCCCTATATGATTGTAAAATTAAGTGATAAAATATTAGTTCTAAGTAAATGATGAAAGATTATATATATTTTAGTATCACAATCTACAAAAATTGTGAGGAAGTATAGTCAAATAGCAAGTTGATTTTTTAAAATTGTGTAATAAATATTACTAAAATAATCTAGAGATGGCAGGAAAGAGAAACAAGAAAATCATAAGGGAAAAACATATATTGAAATAATGCATCTAAATCCAACTATGCCAGTAATTTCATTGCGTGGAAATTGTCTGAATATACCAATTAAAAGACAGAGGCTGTTAGATTGAATTTAAAAAAGAGAAAGAGACCAACTATATTCACTTTACAAGAAGCCCGTTTCAAAGTCAATAGCATAAATTAGGTAAAAGGAACAAAATTAAAACACTAAAAAAAAGAAGTTGGATTAGTTAATTAATATCAAAATAGATTTCTAGAGCAAAATATGCTATTAGAATAAAGGCTTTATTCATCTTTTTTACAAAAAGACATAATCTTAAATGAATATTGTCTTAAAAATGAGTTCCAAAGTACATAAAGCATAAAGGGTGGAATTGACCAAAGAAATAAGTTCACAAATATACTTGGGAACTTCAACAGGCATCTCTTGATAATAATTTTTTTTAAAAAATCTCAATAGTCAAAATGTGGAATCAATGTAGGTTCTCATCAACATATGAATGGAAGAAATATGGTACATATATATAGTGGAATATTCTTCAGTAATAAAAAAGAATAGCGTTTTGTCATTTGCAGCAAATATGTAGAACTAGGGAACATTAAGTTAAGCAAAATAAGCAAGATTCAGAAAAGTAAATACTTTATGTTTTCTCTTAAATATAGACACCAAAAAAGTTTATCTAAATGTAGGATAGTAATTACTATAGGTTGGAAAGGGAAGAGGGTAGAATAGAAGGAAATTGGATAAGGGGTATCAGACCATAGACATGGAATTAGTTCTAGCATTTCACAGCACTGTGGAGTGACTATAATCCACAACAATCCTTTGCATGTTTTTTGAAAAATTACAAGAAAGTTACTAAAAGATTCTCAATACAAAGAAATAGTAGGAAAATATAAACACCAAATATTCTTATTTGACCAAAATAAAACAGACTAAATCAGAAAAACAAAGATATGGGACACCTTAGCAACACTGTTAACAAGACACTTTTAGAATATTTTACCAAATAATAGCCAAAAGGATAGTTTTTTCAAGAGTATGCAAAATATTCACCAAAATTGGCCATATTCTAAAACAATAAAATAAACTTTAAATGTGAAGAATTAAAATCATACAAAGCATGTGTGATTCTAATCATGACACACTAGAAATCAGTAACAGAAAATACTTGAAAAATACACAAATATTGAGAAAGTCCACAACACGTTGAAAAAAATGGATCAAAAAGAAAGTTTCAGTGTAATTAAAATAACTTAACTAAATAAGATAAAAATGCAACAAAATTTGTGAGATACAGCTAACTAAGTGCTCAGAGGAATATTTATAGCAGAAGAAAAAAATAAAATTATGTTAGCATAAAGGGGATAAGTAAGCTTTCCTCTTCAGAGATGCCATGATTATTGTTATGAACTGAATTATGTCCCTTCCAAAATTCACATGAAGTGTTAATCCCCAGAACCTCAGATTGTGACACCAAGTGAGACAGGGTCATTAAAGAGGCCTTGCCCAGTGTAACTAGGGTCAACATAAGAAGCAGACATGAAGACACAAACACACACACAAGACTATGGTCAGGATACAGAAAGAAAATGACTATTATACAGCCAAGAAGAGAGGTGTCAGAAGAAGACAATTCTTCCAATGCCTTGATCTCAGACTTCCTTCTAGAACTAAGAGAAAATAAATTTCTGCTGTTTAAGCTACTCAAAGCCACTGTACTTTGTTACTGCAGCCTTAACAACCAATACAATTATCTGTATCTTAGAAAATCTAAGGAAGGTATGAAAAAGGATCTCCCAGAACTAATATATGAGCCTAATAAGGTCAAAGGGTACAAGTTCAAAATAGAAAATTCAACTCTGGTTCTATTAACCATGAATAATTCAAATTTTAAGTAAAATGCATATTAACATCAAAGAATCCAAATCACATACATGTCTGACAAATCAGTTTCAAGCTACATATGTTAAACACTACACCGCTGATGAAAACAACCAAAAACTCAGATAAATACAGAACTATGTCATGTATATTAACTAGAAGATCCAACACTATTGAATAGATTATTTGAAAATTTTATTTATGAATTAAACATGGTCCCATCAAAATCCCAGGTCATTGTTTGAAGATGCTGACAAGCTAATTTAAAAAGTGCACATGGAAAGACAAAGAACTAGAATAACTGAAATGATTTTTTAGAAGAAGAAAGTTGGATAAAATATACTAATTGATTTTAAAATGTATCGCAAAGTTGCAGTAATCAAGACAATGTGGTATTGACAAAAACAGTCTTTTGTGATAGAATAATCCAGATATTCATCCACATAAGTACATACAATTGAATTTTAATGAAGGTACATAGGAAATTCAAGAGAAAATGAACTATCTTTTTAAAAATGATCCCAGAACAACTGAACCTCTATTTACCTCAGATAGTTTCAGTTCATACACAAACTTTGATACAAAAATGTATCAAAGACTTGACTTTAACATGTAAAACAATGAAACTTCCAGAAGAAAATAGAGAGAAAATTTTTGTGATCTAGAATTTAATGAACCGTTACTTATTGTAACACTAAAATCCCATAGGAGAGAAAAAAGGTTTAGTTGAACTCTCCCTAAATCATAAATTTCCTTGTGAAAGACACTGTTAAAAGATAAAGAAAGGAACTCGGAAAACATACTGTCAAATTAAATCTCAACGAATGACTTGTCCAGAGTATAAGAACCTCTAAATTCAACAATAAGAAAACAACAACAAAACCAAGCTAAATATTTGAACAAGTATGTCCATCAAAGAATATTTACACATGACAAATAAGCTCATGGAAAGGTCAATCCTGTTATTCACTAGAGAAATACAAACTTAAACAACAAAGAGATGTAACTACCCACCTACAAGAAAACTAACATTTTTTAAAACCTGATTAGCAATACAAAATGTTGATGAGAATGAAAATCTACTAGAGTGTTCACACATTGCTAGTGGGAATGAAAAATGGGATATCCACTTTTGTTAATCTTCTTTAAATTCTAAATAGTAAATTTTAAAATATATTAACCACACACTCACTTCTAAGTATTTACCCAAGAAAAATGTAAACCATAGTTACACCAAATTAGTATGCAAATATTTATAGTTGTTTTACTAGTAAGCACTAAAAACTGGAAAACTAACATATTTCAGCCAGTAAATGGGAAGCCAAACTGGTATGCCATAAATTAAAAGGAACAAATTGACATACACAACAACATAGACAAGGCTGAAATATATTCTGCAATTGAAACCAGACTAAAAAACCAGTTAGTAAGGAAAAATAGGCTCTGCACATGCCAAAGATTAAAATTTGACCCATATATTTCACCATGCGTTAAAGTCTAAATGGGTCAAAGATATAAATATTAAAACAGAAACACTAAATTTGCCAGAAGATGGAATAGGTAAAACTCTTGGAGACATAGGTATAGGCAAAGACGTCATGAATAAAACTCTGATGATGCAGGAAACATCACAAAGACTCAACAATTGAAATTTTATCTTATTAAAATGTTTTTGCACAGCAAAAGACACCCCAAAATGCGATAAAAAAAATGTTTGTCAGATATTCCTCAAAGGATTACTATTGAGAACATGCACTCAAAAAAAAAAAAAAAAATCAGACCTCCCAAATTTAAAGAACCAATCCAAAAATGGGCATCTGACATGAATACAGCTTTCAGATGAAGAAATACAAACAATAAATAAATATATGAAAAAATGTTCAACGTCATTTGTCATTTGAGAAATGCAAATTAAGATAACACTCAGATTCCACCTCACCCAAGAAAGAATGGCTAATTTCAAGAAATCAACTAATAACAAATGCTGGAGAGGCTGTGAGGAAAAAGAAACCCGTCTCCACTGTTGGTAGGAATCCCAACTAGTGCAAACACTGTGAAAATCAGAGTGGAGAATCCTCAAAATCTAGAACTGGAGGCACTATTTGACCTAGCTATTCTCCTTTTGGGTATTTTCTCAGAAGAATTAAAAACATTAGACCATGGTGATATATGTGCACCCATGGTTATAGCAGCATGATTTGTAATAGCTAAATCTTGGAAACAACCTAAATTGTCCATCAGCTAAGGAATGGATAAAAAAGATGTGGTCTTGTTATACAATGGAGCACTACCTGGTCATAAAGGAGGATAAACTGGAGACTTTTATAGGTTAATGAATGCAATTTGAGACCATACTCATAAGCACACATGTGAAAACATCACGATGTCTTTGTAGTGTGGGAAGCTGAAAGAGTAAATAAAATCCAAAATGCAGAATATATATTGTAAAATGGGACAAAACTTTAAAAAAAGGGAGAAATATGGATAGTGGAATGGAGAAAAAAAGGAAGAGAAAAACAAGATATAGACATAAATAGAGATAGAGAGAGATATATAGAGATATGCATATATATGGAGATAATTAAACTGCTAATTTCTCTTAGTTCATTGAAAAGAAAGGTTTGTACTAATATTGTCTGTACAATTAAATGCTGACATCTTGCACTCTGGGTAACTAATTTAAAGATAACAATATGCAATGTATTAACAATTGTTACTCTCCTATTACCTCGCTTTGAAACTTTTTCTTTTTAAAATAAAAACAAAATGATTGGCAGAGGTTAGGGAATGACTGACTAATAAGAACAGCATGAAAAAATAATTTGGAATAATGGGGTTTTCCTGTACCTTGATGGTAGAAGCAGAAACATGATTCTATTCACTTGTTATATTTTCAAGAATTGCACCCCAAATACAGTGAGGCTGACTGTGTGTAAATTAAAAAGTAAATATGACTTCTAAAGTTAGTTTTCAGAGTTTCCTAATGCTCTCAGAACATGGTTGGCAGATGTTGCTCTTAGGATATCAGCAGCGAGTAATCTTTATAATTATTATGCCCTAAGAAGGAGAAAAATATAATAAGACCCTTAGAGATTTTCCCCAATAATTTAAATAGATTTGTCTGTATTCAGTTTTGATAATAAGCCAAGTCTATTTCTTGCTGCAAAATATTGTCCTTTTCTACCGTAACACCATTTGGAAAGGCAGCTGGCAGATCTAGAGTTACAAAACTCTTGTGTTCTTATCCAAAAGCAGTGATGAAAAAAGAACTATTAAAGTTCTCTATTTTCAATGAAAATTCTTTCTGCTTGTCTCCACTCATTCAAAAGCTCTAAATTGTTCAACTCTGGACTTTCTCTTCCTTCCTAATTAACAAAAACACTAAAGAGAGAAATGAATTCTTCTTACCCTTAGGATGACTCAGTCTATGCTGTCTTCCTCCTAACCCCTTCCCATGGAAAGGACAAATACCCTTCGATTTGTGCAAGTAAGGCATTCCCAAAGTTAAAGGAAAACAGTCTATTGTTAATCAGCTATTTTCAAAACATTCATCCATTTGCATTCTGCTAAATGAATTCTGTAAATAGTTGGAGTCATATGTTTACAGTTTGAGTGTTTACCACTGTGAATTATAATTATCTTCTCAGTTGAATAAAATAATTTAAAAGAATCTCTATTGGGATGGCACAATTAAGGAGGATAATAAATGTCATGATTCTGAGATCTGGCAGTTCTATAGTAGCTCTACATGACATGTGATGAATGAACACAAGTAAGAGAATTGTTTGTACTAGGCGGAAGTCGACATAAAAAAAGACCATTCTAGTCCATGAAAACAGAGGAAGGAAGATAACAATTACCCACTGTTTCAGTATCTGATCATGTAGCAATTGGAATACTCTACTTTGTTTTGACCAACTGTAAAATTAATCCTTGGTGGAATCGACCACATAACACAAAATAAGCTGTATAGTCAAATATTTATTGAAATTTAATTGACAGTTTAGACAGAATCATTGTTGTTGGTACATAAATGAAGCCAATTGTACTGTAGTCCACTAAAACCGTCACTGTGAGTGGAGTCAGAGTGGGGGAAAAAACCTTCAGGTAAAATGTAGGTGTCCAACATTACAAATCTAATGAAAAAGATTAATCCAAATTCATTTGATCTGGTTACATTTTGGCATTCCTGGTGGCAGTTTTCTATTCCAGTTTAAATACCAGGACAACATCAGAGAAACAAGAATTCAGGGAATATCAATTGGGTTTGGGGGAGCTTTAGGGGCTCTAAAGGGGCTTTGTTTTGAGTGTGTGTGTGTGTGTGTGTGTGTGTGTGTGTGTGTGTATTTTGTTTTGTTTTGTTTTTTGTCTAATTTCATCAGACTGATTCAAAAGGAATGGGTCAGTAGACCACTGGGACAACACTAGGAACAAAGATCCCTAATTTCTATCTTACTCCTTTTGAGAAAATGAATTTCCTGGTTTTTTTTTTTCTTTTTTAAATGGCTCAAGGACTCCACGCTGCGCTATTTATCCAGTCCTTTTTAATTTACACTGAGAGACAATGTCTTGCTTAGCAAAAATTTCCCAGGGTAGACTCGAACCTGCTTCCATCTCCCAGAGAGCTGAAGTTACAGGAATACGCTACCAGAGGCAGCTCAGTTACCTGGTTTTTGGCATTTTCTCAACCTTCTGTTCATGTTTCCCCATGGTCATCACCACCATCTCTGCTGTTACCAAAAACAAATAAAGAAAATGACTTCCGTTTACCACACACACCTGCTTCCTGATATGTTTGCGATTAGTAATGAGGCAGAAACTAGAAGACAATTGCCAACTGTGTACAATACTCAAATTCATATTATGATGGTGTCTTCCCATATTTAGATTACTGAAAGAATGCAAGCTTTTCTGAGAACAAAAATCTGATGATGACTAGGTAAAAGCACAGAAGCTAATGTAGATGTCTACAATAAAATGCTAAATTATATTTAAATTCACTGTACTTTAAACAAATTTTTAAATAAAAGCTATAGTGATTATTTATTATCTTCTTCTACAAGCACAAGTGTCCCCAAGTACAAACATAGTCCCCTGTTGCAGAATGAAGTGTGAATGTGTCGTAGGACTCTGAAATAGCTAACATGCAAAATACTGAATTTCTCTTTCCATCGTACAGATACTGAAATCATTCAAAAAATAATGAGTGAACTGCTACCATGTGTCAGGCACCATACTAAGTACAAGAAAGGATTTTAAAATCTTGCAGGGGAGAACATCAGGACAAATAATCACACATACACGCACATGCACACACATTGATGTATAATTACGACTACGCTAAAGCACAAAGTACGATAATTCAACCTTGATTTTCATCCATTACATCGAGGTAGTGCTTTTTTCTCATGTTTAGTCAATCTACAACCATAAAGCACATGCAGGGAAAAACTCATGGCTTCAGAAAATTCTCTAACACTAGAAAACATAAATGTCCCAGAGGCTCAATGATAGGTATTTGAACATTCTCTCAGGGCTCACTTTTATTTGAGAGCAGATTGCTGTTATTGAGTGCCTACTGCAGGAAGATGAGAACAAATCCTCTAGCTCTTATGGGCTCCTTCTTCTAACCTTATTCCTTGAAATGTCCCTCTCTGCCCCATATGAAATAGAAATATGGTATTCTGCTCCAAATAACAGGATTAGAGTTATATGACACTTCTAAGGCTAAGCCTGTTATGATCTAGTCTGAGAGTTCATCTAACCCCTCTAGACAGAGAACTAAAGGGGAAAAAAGAGAAGAATCTGACAGCTGGGACTTCATTTAAGTTTCTGAAAGCATGCCTATTGCCCACAGCCCCTAAGTACATCTACAGAATATCAATAGAGCCATTAAATCCAAAAGCTAAAGATTCCACAAAGCAACACAGTGGAGGAATCCTCCCAGCAACTCTAAGACCCACAAATGTAGGTCATTAAATTGCTCCAAGTCTTACAAATAAGGTTCTCTCAACTCCAGAACTACTTGTCAGGGGCTGTCAGAGTGTTTCTTTCTCTCCCTTCAGGCATATCCACATGCCGAGATTGTGTTATGGTCAACACATCTGTTAACCAAGGCAGCAGAAGCAATTCAGCCACATACCTAACAGAAAATGTGCACTTTCACATAATTACCCACGGTTTTGCAATGGATTAAGTTTTACGATATCCATCTTATAGATTTATATTACTACAGGAGGTATCATTTTGAATTATTATTAGATTAATAAACCGCAAGACCAGGTTTAAATGGAAAGTTCATGAGAAGTGTTGATGACAGGATCAGTCAGCTTCAGGCAGAATTAAACTTAAATTTCTTATGGTTGGGGATTGAATTGTTTAATGAACCAATTGGCTCTTTATTTTCTGCCATCAGCTACACATTTTTTAAAACTCATGCTAAACTATTAATCATCAGTTCTGACTCCCATAGGTACTTAATATTAAGGTACATGTCAAACCTAGTCCCTCAAGAAGGAAACCTATACCATGCTCCTCAGTGAAAAAAGATGTGAAAAAAAGTACCAGGCTAAATCTTCAGACATGCTTAAATTAGAAGCATTTTTATCAATACGACAAACTTCTGGAATCCCAAACTCAAATTTAGTTATGAGAATGTTCATATCCCCAAGATACATTCTGAGTTGTTGCCAATTATATACTCTTTCAGGTCATTCAGTAGCAATTATTAAAGTGTAGTACTCTGTTTCTGCTAACTAAAAGCATGCTCATGGTACATAGGAATATAACTTCACCCAGAAGAATTCTTTAAGTCCCTAGCATACTGAGGAACTTAACTTTCAACGTCTAGCATGCAGAGGACAGGAAAGAAAAAGAGTTTTTTAAAGACGAAGACGCTGAAGTGTGGCATACATACCATGCTTTTTGATTAGGTGGATTCAGAAATATATTAGAATAAATAATGTTTTTAAGAAGAAGTCAACTATGTACTATAAAACTGTTTCATGGCAAAACCACCTATACATAAAAGTAGTTAACCTATCCCATATCAGCTGTACAAAGCATTCCTCATATATTTTAATTGTGGTATCGTCACTAATGAAAACTGTCAAAAATTAAAATATATAGTTTAAATATCAAATGAACATCTTGCATTTAGTAAAATATTGTTATACTTGTAAAATATTTTAGCTTTATCAGTGTTTTTACTGTACTATATAACTTTGGTCTTCACAGCAAGATGATGGGGGAATTAACACTCATCCAAGGCTCCACAGACAGCAAATGCAGAGCTGAGACCTGAGCCTTTTATCTTTGGGTTACAAAGTCTTGAGAATCCTTCAGTACAATCAATATCTGCTATTGTTTAGGGTTTACAGCTTTGTTACTTGAGTTTTGCTTAGTTTCAGTTACTGAATAAATATATATGATGTCCCTCAATTTTTAGGCAGTAAAAGGAACACTAAAAGGGTAGTGAAGACTCCATTACTACAATTTACTACTCATGAGCAACTTGGTTTGTCTTATCAAATTGCCATTTTGAAATATATAAGAAAAATCTATAAGCTGTAATAAACTTATAAAATTGCAATGAGTCAAATGAGATAATAAATGCTAACTGTGATAGCAAAGGACTAGAAATATTAAGTCTGGATTATTTGTTTCTAATTCCTCTCCACCTTCTCAAAAGCATCTCGTGCTATGCTTTATTTATCACTGGTACTCAACAAATTGCCTACAATGGACACTCAAACTTCTAGGTAAGCAGTTTTCATGCACGAAATCATGTAAGCAATTTAATTCAAACAAATAGATATTTTGAATAATGGTTGACTTCAGTCACCATTTGCCTGTTTGAATGTACAAATGTACTGACTACAGTAAATAATGTAAGTTCCGGTAACAAAGAAGCTTCTCATTTACTTAAAATATAAGAAGAAGCTGAAGAGAAAACCTAGGTCCTTCAAAGGCATTAATAATTTTTCTCTGCAGGAGGTTTTATTTAAAATTCCAAAAGGTAAACAACAAACTATGAATCCAAGATATAAAAACATGAGACTAAAATATGAATTTGAGGGGGTCTAGAAAGCTGAGGAACAAAAACAGAAAAAAATTGTAATATTCATGTGAGAACTAAACATTTAAGAATGTAGTTTTTTACCAGGAATCCTGCTAAGCCAGTTTCAATCCGGATGTAATTCAAGCCGCCCTTATCCCTGTAGGATAAGTATGACTCGTACCATTATGGTTCCCAGTCCAAAGCTGATGCTCTCAGTTATAAAAAGATCCATTGATGGGCACACACAAGAGAGGGCAGAATCAGTACCAAACCCTCTTCATCGATGAGACAGTAGAGAAGATGGCTTCCTTCCTCTGCTTAGCTCTCACCCACCCCCATGCTGACCCCTCCCTTTTCCTCCAGTTTTGAACTTCTTTCTCCAACCCTAAGTTCTAAAATATCTTGCTTTGTAATTTCTTCATCTTGTCTTTCTGCTCAGAAATTGTTGCATGACGGCATGCCAGCCCAGGTTTACCAATATTTTTTTTGAACCTCTTAGTCTCATCCAATTAAAAATGAGCAGGAGAAATACAGCACAATAAAAATGTACTTCTCCTTATCCCAGTCCACATAAATGTGCTCATAACATTGTGACTCGAGGGACGAGTACGTGAAGACTCATCGTTCATTCATGAACTGGATAGGGCAGCTCCATCTAGCCCAGGACATTGTAGTCTAACACAAGCCCACCGCAGTTGTGGGCAAAGTTTGCACAAGCACATCAGTTACCTGTGTCTGCACTTAGTTTCACAACCAACCAACCTTTTCTTCCTGGGGCCCTTCTAGACTCTGTTTGGAGCCCCTCTCTGCAACTTCTAGGCCTTAGTTTAAATATTACAGCCTCAAACATCTGCCCTCATTTTGCACCTTAGTCAATTTTCCATCACTATAACAAAGACTTAAATTATAAAGTATTTGGGGGTTTTCTGTTTATGGCCAGTCAGCCTCGTTGGGTCAGGCCTGTAATAAGGCAGCACAGCATGCTGAAGCACGTGGAGGAGCAAAACCACTCACCTCACAACCAGGAGGCCAAAGGACAGCAAGAGGAGGCACACAAAGTCCCCCCAGTCACCTTGCAAGGGCAAAGCCACAACAACCTGAAGATCTCCCTCCAGGAGCCACCTCCCAAATGTCCCACCATCACCTTGCATGGTGCCATGCTGGGAAACAAACCTTCACATCATACATAGGCCCTTAGGGGACGTCCCAGATCCAACCCATAGCACCTTGCCATCCAAAGAATTTCTCAATTATTTTCTCTCTCAACACAATGCTTGTTCTCATTATAACTTTGACAATTTGTAATTGCTTATGACATTCATCTCTTCACTCGCTAGTGTCCTGGAAAGAATTCTGAAAGACTAAGACTTTTTCCACTTGAAAAGTTGTACAGCCTCCACCTAGTTCCAAAACAATCCCATCCCCTAAGGTTAGCCTTGCCAGCTCAGAGTCTTCCTCATTCCTTCAGGCCAGAGTCAGGCAGCCGCCAGCCTGCTTCTATGTCTATGTATCCATGTACTCTGGACACTACATACACCATCAGTGCAACAAAGTAGGACACTTGTGTCTAGTTTCTTTCCACAGTGTAGTATGACTCAATACTTCAATTTGTGGCCAAATAATATTCCTTCAAAGAATCTACCACAATTTGTGAATCATATTGATGGATATTGAAGTTATTTTAATAGCTACCATTACATTTTTTTAAATTAAAGGTTGGAGATATTTAAGTATTTAATTTAAATATTTAAGTATTTAATTTAATTTAAATATTTAAGTATTTCCAGGTTAAATATGATTCCTGTATTTTGCTTTAAAAGCAACAAAGCGGACATAAGCGAAATAAGATTGGAAAAATCTTGATGATTGTTCAAGAGGAAAGTTGAGTGTGAGGGATTTAATACATTTTTTCTGTTTTTACATATGATTGAGAAACTCCATAATCAAGAGGTTTTTTAATTTTAAAACAGGCTTGAGAAAGAGATCTGATTTAACTATTCTGTTTTCATAAGATTAATAACATTCCCTAGTGTTACATAATATATTCTATATATTCCCTTTGATCACCATCTCCCCTCAAAAATATCACCTATGCTAACTGTGGACAATGGCTTATTAGGGAAGAGAAAAATAGCCTGGAAACTCCTCTACATACGAATGAGGAACTATAATTAAAAATAAAATTTATTCTCCACCTAGAAAACTCCACAAAGGCAGAACAGAAAGAAAACAATTTCATTGCTGAATAATCATTAAACCAGGAGTGACAAGTCACATCACAGGCAATTTGTTAAGAGATTGCAAAAGACAAAGAAATCTCACCCTTTTATAGAGTCAAGCAGACCCAACCTGGAATACACATTTTCAAGATAAACATTAATCCTCAAGGAAGAGGATTTGACGGCACATTCATCACACACCATTCATCCAAAATTCTCTGAGTAGTTGGGGTGGACACCCTCGTTAGCTAATAGGCTTTATCCAAAAGAAAAATAAACTTTTCATACCTACCTGACAAGAGGCAGGCCGTTCTGCAGCTTAGAGAGAGGGACAAACTGAAGTCAGGTTCCTTCTGAAACAGAGACTCAAGATTCAAAGAGACAGTTCTTCAGCATCAGTCTCTGTTAATAACGGACTACAGGCTTCCTTTGCTTTTAAAAGTTTCCCCTACATTTTAAAGTGAGAAAAAAGTACAAATTCTCTAAAGTAAGAAGAGCGAATTAACCCTCTTATGTGCCAGCTCTTTCTGACTAAAAACTCCTTGTTCAGAAGAGGTTATCTCACTCAGAGTCACTAGCATGTTTGATTTCCAATATGGTGAGAGCAGATTACTGAAAGGGAATATATTCAACAGTCAAGAAATAAATCTGTGGCTTGCATGGCGTGGAAATGGCCTGCTGCAGCAGACCTTTGTAAACACCCATATGCATTTGAATCACCTGGAGAACCTTGTTAAATGCAGATTCTGATGCAGTGAGTCTGGGAGGGGCTGGCATTCTCCATTTCTAATAATTTTCTAAGCAAAGCCCATGCTGATGATCTGGTACTGAGAAAAAGATCCCCTTGGGGACAAAGAGCAGATGTACTCCTGAGCCCTTAACCTGTCACTTTTTAAAAGTATGATGGGACTTAACAGCTACTTTAGCTTAAAAAGCATGTTAGTCTTCACTTGGGCCTCCAAACATCCAGTGAGTACCCAAAAGCAGAACACAGCTTGGCCTGCATTTTGTATGTTTCCCTTAGCCAGACCTCTGTTCAACTCTGCAGATAGGGAAGTTAATCATTTAGGGAGTGTCCAAAAAGTGACAGTAAATGGTTGACTAACTAAGTTTTCATCACTTTTCTCATGCCCTTTCAAGACTGAGGACATCAAAAGAAGAGGCCAGGGACAGTCACCTGTGGGTACTTAGACGTCTCCAGTCATCGCCTGCCATGAGCCGTGCAGCTCCAAATGTCTCTGGGGGTAAGGATGGTGAGAGGATGAGAAAAATAAGAAAAGACAAAGCTGGGATTTCCTGATGGAAGGGAAGGAACAGCTCCCTCACTGCAGGGGTATTTCTTTACACCTTTTAGCAGCTTAATGTCACATGACAGCGCTTCATCCTAGCAACTCACTGTTCAGATTGTTTGGGGGCTAGATGTTCTCTGGGCTGAAGCAGCTTCTTCACGTGGCTTGTCCCAGGTGCTCTTTGTTCTTGGGATGGTCATGCCGCAGCCCTGCATGTGTGGTCAATTTCCAGCTTCAATAGCTCCCAACAGTTGCCTTAAACCTATGGTCACCTGCAAACCTATGGTCCAGCAGAACCTTCGAAAAGCTGAGACAAATAGAAACACTACCTTATGGAGACAGACTTATCTCTTCATTTGATGAAACTCGAGCTGAGATGACAATCAACTGGACCACAGCTCATCTCAACTCCATAAAAACTGGCCTCATTCCCTTGTGAACAGCCAGTCTGGTCTTATCAGAGCTGTGGTCTCTCAGCTCCTTGGCATGAAGTGCCTCCCTTTCTCTTACTTTATAATCCTGCCTAGTATATCTGCCTATGCCTCTCACTACCATGTCCCAAAATGCTTTGCTGTGATGAGATGTCAAGAACTTCCCCAGATCAAGGTGAGATCATCATCTTCACATCCTGGAATCCGATGTGGTGACACTACTATAAACCAAGTGTCAATCTCCATAACACTTAATCTGAATTCATATATTGAATTAATGTATAGCAAAACCCCAGCGAACTTGCCAAAAATGCCAATTCCCAGACTGAGCTCTAGAATACTAGTCAGATAACTATTCTGATTCTAAAAAGCCTTCCTAATCATTCTCACACTGAAAATGGGAAACCTCTGTTTTAGATTGATGGGTCTAAGATTTATATGTACATTGGAATCACTTAGAACATCTCCAAAAAATAAGAGTACTAATTCTTATGTCCACTACCAGATATTCTGATTTAAGTGGCAAGACATAGGCATCAGGAGTTTTAAAATCTATTTAGGTGATTCTAATATTTACCAAAGCTTGAGAACCACCGACCTAGAATGCAAGGTCTACATAGGTAGTGATTTGTGTGGTCATGGCTGAATTCCAAGTACCTAAAAAAAATGTCAGGCACTAGTTGGCATCCTATTAATATTTATAGACTGAATAAATAAGTACAAGAGAAAACTAAAACCAAACCCCTGAGTTACTCTAAAAACAGTGTGCTTGATGTGGCAGAGGTGTTGGCTTGCTCAGGGGGCCCAAGGGAGATTTTCACAGGTGACGTCCCAAGGTTAAAGACTCCACATGTACAAAACATTAGCAACAGCAGCAGGCAGCATGGATCACAGCAAAGACCCAGAGCAAGAGCAGGAGCTGGAGCTGCATGTGTCTTGACTGCATAATTCTTACACAGGTTGTCATCTCATGTATATATCCTTACATAGTGCTGTAACCAGTACATGCATGTTTACCTGTGCTAATCATGGTTACATAACTGTTTCCCACTGTGCACCTGCACTAGACAAGCAGGGTCACATCCTCAGGTGTCCTTAGATGCCCAGAGATTTGAAGCAATCTGAGTAGTTCCCCACATCCCACCCCCTCAAAGATCAAGGGTGTATAAACATAAGGTTCTATATGTAACAGGGCACAAGTACCTCCTTGCACTGTAGTTAACCAATCAAAAGCCATGTGGTTTTGCAAAAACACTTTTTTCATTTGGCCAGATTCATACATAAGCAACATCAATGCCTGGCATATAACACTCACAGGTTGGACCATATGTTGAGCAAGGGCTTTAACTTGGAGGACTAAGTCTGTGGTCCTCGACCCTGGTCAGATGCTATTCCTAGCAATCAATTATTGCAATGCGTGGTCAAGGTATCTGCTATGTCATTTCCTGATGAGAGAAGGGGCTTATGTCCTGAACCCTGCTACCTTACATAATCAGCTTTTTGGCCATGCTCCCATAATCAACTTACCATAGGTCAACACCCACAAGAGTTGGTGCTCTATCTGTCACTCCTGAGCTGCCAAAGCTGGCAGCCAGAGCATCAGCCCCCTCAAGATGGCCCAACTGTCCATGTGCACATGTAGGGGGCTTTCTTCATATGTTACAAGCAATCACATTGCCCATAACTCTGCCCACTGGATTGACCTGCCTATTTTGGTTTCAAATCAGTCTTCCATACTGGGCTAGACAATGACTGCTGATGTATCATGGCTAGAACCATTGATATATCCAGTATCAGTCAGAGGTCCCTCTTTCCCTTTTGTGTAGGGACGAGGAGTCATGTCCGGTAGTCTGTCCTCCCAGATGGGTTTCTGGGCCGTGCACATCATGGGGCCCAAAACTGTTGCAAGTTCAGCTGCCAACAGGCTAGCCAAGAAAGAGGCCTGCTGTTGGAGGTGCGTCCCCCAGTGTGTGAGAGTGAGGGACATGCTGTACACACACCCAGCCCTCTGTTTGTCCCACGAGTCCTTACGAGCATGCAGAGCAGCCTACAGCATTGCCATTTCTCAATCCAGGAATATAAGCTCTTGGCTCCCTTTCATAACTGTAACCAAAACCAAACTGGGTGCTTCTGCTGACCAAAACCAAACAGGGTGCTTTGCCATAGGCCTCAGCCAAATTCATCATCATTCACACTGATTGTTAGGATAGACGGCAGATTAGGGTCAATGACTCATAGGGCTTTCACCTGTGCCACAGCCCTCTGAGTCCTGAAAAGCAGCTTCTGCTGCATCTATCCAGTAATCAGTTCCCAGCACATCTGTCCAGCCCCATATTGTGCCCCTTTGGGTCATCTGGTATAAAGGGCACAGCAGGTTGGGAGCTGTACATCTGCCAAGAAGCTAGCAAGTTCATGTATGCCTGTAATTGGCATACTGTCACGGTCTGGTCTTACCTGATCATACAACACCTAAGAATTTGACAGACAAGCCAGTTTCCTGGACCTTGTCTTTGTCCAAGCCCTCCTCCATACCAGCAGAGTTTCCTTCAGACTGTGCATGCAGCTTTTAAATCTGCAAGGCAATCAGAGGTTAGCATACTATCATCAATACAAAACAGTGACAGAGTGTGGCTTGGTCCAGATGGCCAGGTCCTGGACCCACAGGCCGTGACACAAAGTTGGGCTATGCAAATAGCCTTGTGGCAATATCTGGAAGGCCCATTGCCTGCGCTGCTGGGTGAAGGCAAATTGGTCCTGACTGCCAGCAACAGGGTCGGATTTCACAGTCATTCATCAAGAGCCAGGTGGCTATTTCATGGGCCACACTGAAGGGCTCTGGGCAAAGGGGTGTCACCCCCTGCTGCTTCCAATTCCAAGACAGTCTGTCCCCTTGCTTCCTGACTTGCAGATAGCTGGTACTGCTTCACACACACAACCCACTTGGTTTGTGGAGAGTCAATGGTGCATGGTGAGCAGCCTCAGTCTATGCTTTTCTACCACATGGACTTGTAACTGGAATTCTTGCATGGTGTCGAGCTAAGCACCAGTCAGTACGTCCACCTCCAATATGTATTCAACAACCAGGAAAACATAAACATCATACAGGCATGAGGGAAAGCACCCAATGCCCAAACATCATACAGGCATGAGGGAAAGCACCCAATACCCAAAGTCACGTGGTCTTCTGGACCACGATAGTGTAGTGACCTCCACATCCTTCTATGCATGCAGTAGGCCCAGTCCAATGATCTGGGTTGCCACACATTAGGATTAACTCAGTTCCAATATCCACCAACACACTGTGCATTCTTTGAGGACCAGTAAGTAGTCAACTCTACATATGGCCTTCAATCTCCTAGGAGCCCCAAGCCCCAGGTACCTCAGCCTGCCTCCTAATTGGGGTAAAGGGAGACAAGCGTCACTTCTTCCCACTTCAGGGGGGCTGCTTTGGCTCCCTGACCCTGGTCCATTGGCTGGTATGCTTATGATGTCACTGCTGCCTCAGTCAGCAGCACATTCAAAGGCTGCTCATCCAACTTATGTGTGGCTCGGCCAGCAGCCAGCAAACCTGTCCAGCTCTGGCACCAACCTACATTCAGTGGCCCTGCAGCTTGTCCATGGGAGGATGACCTCGCTTTCCCAGGGCCCCCTTTCTTTTTCTCCTTTGCTGGTACAGTTTTTACAGATCTCACCTTATAGTGGCATTTCACTTCCATATCTCCCAGCCTCCCCAAGCACCAGTGGCATCATGGATTGAGTGATCTGTAAAGCTAGAAGGGTTACCACTGACCCAAGTGTGCCAGCCAGCCTGCTTGCCAGGATCCTGTCTTTCATGCATGTCATCAGCAGTTCCTCCTCTGAGCTACGTTACTGCAGTGCAAACATCATCTGCCGCATCCCCATGTAACGTAGCACAGCTATCAAACCTAGACAGTGAATTCTCTGGCAGGTCAACTGCGTTCTCCCAAACAGGGCGAGTCATTGTCATCAACCAGTGTATCACACTCAGATTATCTGTTTATGCACATCCCACAGAACCCATCTCACAGAGACAGTGCTGGCTATGTTAGCTGTTTGGGGCCATCTCCTGTGGGTTTAACTGTGTGTTATCAGCCCCATCATCCCACAGTCATAGCAGCCACTCGGGCACTGTTTGACTCGCCTTCTGCTTTAATTGTTTTTCCAGCTCCTGTAGCCCATGGCTGTATAGGTCATGCATGTTGTGTGACAGGGAGAGGCAAGTGGCCCTCTTAGTCCTCCTCCCCGAGCTAGAGGTTCCTCTACCTCCAGGTTTTGATGAATAGCCGGCCTGGCATGCAAAACCAGAGGACTTTCCCTGGGGGTTTTCTCGGACAGGAGGACTTAGGCTTCTGGAGAGGTTTCTGGAGAAGGCAGTGCTTCCCACACCTTGCAACATGTGTTCCCTATCAGCCAGCTGTTTCTCAGTGTCCTCCTCTATCTACTGCAACTATCTACTTGCTGAGCAAGGCCATCTGCTTCTTGATTTACACAGCAGAAGAGAGCGGACAGCAGCCAAGCCACCTACCCAGCTATTTCATGTGAAGGGGAAGAATTTTTCTACCTATTGCTTCCAAACCTTGTAAGACCTCCTTGGGCTCCACACTGACTGATTCCAAGTCCTGTTCCAAGCTGCCAAGACAGTGACTACAGG
This sequence comes from Dolichotis patagonum, assembly GCA_004027295.1. NCBI lineage: Eukaryota > Metazoa > Chordata > Mammalia > Rodentia > Caviidae > Dolichotis > Dolichotis patagonum. Next base: position 47,768 of record PVJX010007538.1, read on the forward strand.
AAACCCTGGTGAGGCAAGGGCCACTTATCAGTCATTCTCTGAGACTCTCCTTCTACTTTGGGAGCTGTTTCCACAACCCCCACAGGACTACTCGCCTCAGTGCCCCATCAACTAAACCAGTTGTCAGCCAGCTTGGGGTACCCAAGGGAGATTTTCACAGGTAAGGTCCCAAGGTTAAAGTATGTATGTGTGCAAAACATCAGCAACAATGGCAGGCAGCATTCAGCAGGGCAGAGAGCCAGAGAAAGAGCAAGAGCTGCCTGCATCTTTACTGTATAATTCTTACAGGTTGTCATCTCATGTTTACATTCTTACATAGTGCTGTAACCAGTACATGCATGTTTACCTGTGTTAAGTCATGGTCACATAACTGTTGCCCACTGTGCACCTGCACTAGACAAGCAGGGTCACATCCTCAGGTGTCCTTAGATGCCCCTGAGCTTCGAAGCAATCTGAGTAGTTCCCTGCAAGAGGATATATGGTGTTTATCATCTTTTCCCCAGTGGAAAATCTGTTTTCTACTCAGAATACAATGTAGATATGACCCTTCCCACGAATACATACCTGAAATACTCCATATCATTATAACATTTTGGAGACAGAAACTCAATGCTTACAGGTTAAAAACAGACAAGGCCATAAAACCAGAATTAAATATGACCGTTAAACACAGCAAAAAATAATGCAGTTATGGTGAAACATGCCTGTAATCTGAGCACTCAGAAGGCTGAAGCAGGAAGCTCACATGAGTCCTAGGCTAGCCTGAGCTATATGGTGAGACTCTGTCTCAAGAAAGAAAAGAAGAAAGAAAGACAGAAAGAAAAAAGAAAGAAAGAGAGAAAGAAAGCAAAGCAAAGCAAAGAAAATCAGTGGAGTCAGGAGCAGCAGAAACCAAAGAACTCTAGAGTCAGAAGAAAACTAAATTAACACATCCAATCCAATGTGTTACTTTAACCCTAGATAACCACAACCCCAGAGTATACGGTCATCTGTTACACAACCCGTGCTTCCTACCACTCTGTCCTTCACAGTAAGTGCCATGCTGTCCTTGCTAACAATAAAAAAGTCAGCCCGATCTCCCTCCTCTCAGCATCACTGTATTCTAGCACTGGCTTGCACTGAAGACTGACAGGCCAAGAGAAACATCACTGGAAAAGCCACAGTTCCTGAGATAAACAGCTAACAAGCAGAAGAACACATTTTACCTACAGAAATATCCATGACTACCCCTCAAAGAAGTGGGAACCTCCAGTAAAGGTAACAAAGCGAACAACAGGTATGCACGGTTCGGGAGATACACACGTGTAGCTGTCACATTCTCCACACCAGCTGCTCACTCCACCGATCCCTCAAAGGACCACAGAATGTGAGACATTAAATTAAGAGCTCCCCTCCCCAATTACAGTTTCTCAGGGAGTACACAATTCAAGGTTAAAATCAGTAAGGGGTTAACTTTTAGCCTGACTCCGTTTTCCCATAATACTTAACAGAAATAAAGCCTGCCCAAATATAGGGAATCAGCTGCTGAGGCCCACAAATTAAAGGCAGGAAGTTAATCCCAGAGAAATCAGTGCAGTGAAAAGAGAAATGAGAAAGGCAGACTCATTTTCTTGAAATAGAGTTTAAAATGGGGCACTGTGCATTAAGAAAAAAAAATCCAACTTCCAGGTTTTAGGATTAAGGTACCAAATCAGAGTAAAATAAGCCAAAAGGATAAAAATGCTGAGCTACTACACTTGAATTTCTTGGATTTGTCTATTGTTCCCAGGCCTGGGGGGGATGAAGAGATTGAAATTTCCATTTAAAGGTAAATGGTCACAGCTGGGAGGGCCCTGGCGGTCCTGGAAGCCACATAACACATTATGAATTCTGTAGCTTCAGAGTAATATAAAATAGCCAAAAAAGGGCCAAAGATCATTAAGGGAAAATTAAATGGAACAATATTGGAGGCCATAAAATGGTTCGCTGTAAATATATGAGACTTTCTTATACACAGAGGTAATATTTTATTTAAGATCCATTATTAGGAAAATCCAAAAAACAATACAATAAATTACTTTTTAGGCTTTTCAGCTAATGAATTCCTTGAAAAACACTGAAAATATTTGTTATTTTTCTGCATTCATTGTTTATTTTTTGAATGGATTTTTTTTCTACTTAACTTCCCTTCTATATAACAATGACAACACATAAAAAAGCATAACCCCTGCAAAATCTTATTGAAAAGCTCTTATGTTAAGGAAAGTAATGTGCAAGTTTTATAATTCAGAAAGGAAATTCAGATTCAGAGGCTCTGTGGCAGAAAGTAGGGCCAGACAAGAACACTTTCAAATGAGCAGCCACAGCTGGTGCCCACACTTCTGGAGCAGAGGAAGGAGGAAGAGAATAGACCTCCTACAGAAGCCAGTTAGGAGCAAGGTCTGAGGCTTTACTGCAGCAAAGAAGACCTCTGTACGTAGCCTGATTGCGGTGCTCTGGTTAGTGTGGGGGGCCACTGGCAGGAGCTCTAACATCCAGGAACACAGGGTCTAAGCTTTGGATACCACATAAGGAAGTTGCTTAGTACTTCTCATAGTTACAACAGCTCAGCCAAATATCTGAAACTTCAGGTAATGAGAAATTCACACCTTTCTTAGAAAAAAAGAACACAAAGTCATCCTTCAGACACATAGGCCAAAGGAATATTTCTACAGACTCCCCAAAAGAACACGATATGGAAACAAACATACCCATTCTGCTCTACACCTCACCGGCCTCTGCCCTCCCCTGCCACCCCAACCTCCCATCCCCAGAAAGTATTTAAACCTCAACTAGGGAAAAGGCATATGGCAACACTGGGTTCTGGAGACAAATGCTGTTTGTATGCCATAGTTTTAAACAATACTGCTGAAGAAGTTTTAGATGCATCAACTGAAAATTGAAACTCCTGGAGATACTGCGTCGTCTCCTATTAGTAATTCTTCTCATCCTCACCATAGATGCTTCACAACAATGTCCCTCTGCTTCAAAACAAACCACAAAACCATTGTGCATTTCCCAGCCACTTTCTCTTATACTAACCATTCTAGCCAGAAGACTGAAGCAGACCCTGCTGAAAATTTCAAGAAAATTCTTGCTTTTCTGACAGATTCTACCTATTCCTCCTGGATTACCTCTCCTCTGTCCTGAGATATACCCTTGTGACTGCTGTAGACTCAGCCCTAAATCTCTGAATGGTAAGGGCACTTATGAGCCCTCTGTTCTTCATATTCTTCATGCTAAGGAAACAGGAGGAAAACATCACATTGGATTTGATAGTGATTTCTTGAATATGACACTAAAAGTACAAAAGAAAAAAATAGATAAATTGGATTATCAAAATTAAAATTTTTTGGCAAAGAACATGATGACAGCGGGAAGCCAACCCCCAGAATGGCAGGAAATATTTGAAAGTCAAATACCTGGAATTAACATCCAGAATATATTATAAAAACCCTACAATTCAACAACAACAAAAAGCAGCCCAGTTTTTAAAAAATGGGCAAAGAATTTAAATCAACAGTTCTGCAAAGAAGATACACAAATTTGCTCAACATCACTAACCATTAGGACAATGCAAATTCAAACTGAAATGAGGTAACAGTTCACACATCACATCACAAGTGGTGGTAGAGTGTGGGGAGACAGAACCCTCATGTATGGCTGATGAGGATGTCAAATAGTGCAACCAGTATGGCAAACACAATGGAGGAAGGGGCTTCCTCAAATATATAAATAAATACAGAATTGCTACCAATTTGCTTTCCCATTATATACTCTAAAGAACTGAAAGCAAGCATATACTTATACACCAATATTTATAGAAACATTATTCAGAATTGCCAAAAGGTAAAATAAGTCAAATATTTATGAATGGAAAAGTGCACAAAAAGTAGTAATATATATATATATATAATGGAATGCCTTTCAGTCTTTGAAAAGAATGTAATCCTAACACATGCTACAATATGAGGGCATCTTAAAGATATGTGAAATAAGCCAGATACTAAAGGACAAATATTATATAATTCTACTTGTATGCAATACCTTGCCTATACTGTTAGTGCAGTTTTTCATGCTTACACCTTGTAATACAATCAACTACTTTGAAGATAATAGTATGCAATGTACTAACCCTTTCAATTAGGTATGACGAAAATATTCGAGAGAAGTATAGTTTTGATGGACATAACAATGTCAATACACTTTAATGTCACTGAACTGTGCAACTAAAATGGTTAAATGATGCACCATGTTTTATCTGTTTTACCACAGTTAAAATTTTCAGTTTCTGGTATTATGTCTTAGTAGACCATGTTATGTTTTCTAAGTATTGTGTTTTAATCATTACCCAGGACCAACAGAGAGTGACGAGGTATATGACCTCCTTTACTCATCCATACAGACTTTTAAGGGTTACTGGGCACCAGTTAGTCTCACATCTGCTACTAATTTGTTAACTGCACAAATTTTGCTCTGGCTTTATGTGTCAGAGATCTAATCCCTCATCTGATCCTAGGAAGATTATATTGATAAACTACAAAGAATGAGGGTATTTAAAAGAACCCATTCACCTTGTAGAGGTGAAGACAAATTTTCTACAAATCCAAAGCCCCAGAAGTGTGATTACAAACAACAGTTCCTTGATTTCAACAGCTGTGCCTCTTTAGAGTCATATCCACTCAGTATGGAGGGAATTACAGTGATGCTAAAAAGAATTAGTCCTATTATCATAACAAGCAGAGTGGCAGAATGGAAAACAAAGGCAGACAGGAAGGGAAACTGGTTTGTTAAATTTAAGGAGAGAAAAATTCCTTAGGAAAAAGAAAAGACAATCTAGATAGATCCTAACAGAAAAGTTACATGCTGAAGGCAAGACCGGGAAGACAAAGTGTGAAGATGCACCAGCCCAGACCCTTTAGACTGAGACTCTCAGAAGAAGAGAAGATGCTTTTCCTCTTTCAGATGAGAAATGGTGTCAGAGACCCCCCAAGATGTGTCAGGGAATGAACAAACAGTAGGATCTCAGCAAAGGGTGATTGTTAAAACAGCCCTCCAAGCTGGTGAGAAACTAAAAAGTAAGTCACGGAAATAGAAATAGATTTGGAAAAAGAAAACCACTGGAATGATAAATGTATTTTTTTCAAAGATTTACATTTACTGGGTACGCTTTAGATGAGCTTTGGTCTTTAGGAATGTGAACAAGGGAACTCAGGAATTAAAAGTCTAATAAAAAGCATCCAAAAGGAAAATAAGTGAGATGACAAGGCATTGAGCGGAAGCCTGGACTGATGGGAGACTATGATATGATCAAATGATACAGTGAATGTTTAAACTTTTTAAAACTTGTAGTATAAAACATTGTCATTAACCCCTCAAAATTCTCCCCCTCTCTGCAAACACATTCCACCATTCTTGCGCTTTCTGGAGGAATGCTAGAAGTCCTCTTTTGTGTGTGTCTATGGTTACGCTGGCATGGCTTCTTTGATTTCCTAAATCAGTTCAAAACGTTTACCTCTCGCACTCATGTTGACTTCGTGTAAGAGCCAGGAGTTGCCAAACCCGTGAATAAGACGAGTGAGGACACAGCGTGGTGTTTCTATGACCCTGCCTTTCAGCTGCAGGGCAATCAGCAACGGCATTCACTATGTTTTGATCAGACCTCATAAAGACACTGACAAAAGAGGACCTCCTGAACTGCTTCCAGAGAGTGGCAAGAATGATGCTATATTTGAAACAAGGAGCGGTGTTTTAAGGGGGACTAGTGGCAGTGTGTCTTTTACTATAAGACATTTTTTAAGTACACAGCATGTGTTTTGATCTACCTCTGTATCTTTCAGTTGGATTTATCCAACTCAGGACAGAGCGGGGACAAGTTCATTTCACTCTTAGATGCATTTAGCAGACATAGAACCTTCAGTTGTATTTCTCTTGCTGGGGGAGACTCCATAAACCAAAAGTTTAAAACAATTGAGAAAAACAAACTCATAGGTCAGAAAACAAAAACAAACAAACAAACAAAAATGTGATATCCTGAGAATGGAAGGGAGGAATAGAGAAGGAAATGAGGGAAACAAAATAGAAAGTCACAATCCACTACTTGAGAACAAAATGTAGAAGAAAAAAATGCTGCTCAGCCTGGACTTCCGGAAGCTGAGGAAAGCCAGTCTCCCAGGAGAAAATGACTGCACGGTCCTCATCAGGGTGCCACCAGCGCAGGCTGTGGAAGAGTCCCTGAGCTTCAGGAATCAGAGGAATGAGCGGAGGGTGAGTCTCTAGCTGGGAACCGTCCCAGCTATCCCGTGGTCCAAGAAATTCTGTTCGTTTCAGTGATATGATAAATTCATAGCTTCACTGAATCTTTGATGTTTTTAAAAGTGACATAAGAGACAGAATGACTTTTCTTCTGAGTTTCTGAAGCTACCGGCAAAGTAAAAGGTAGTCTGGCCTACAGCTGCTGAAAGAAGTGGAAATCCTGCCACCATCACAACCCCTCTGCTAAGACCACTGACTAAGAAACTAGAGAGCGTGAAGCTGTAGTTTCTTTAGAATTTTAACTCACACGAACCACAAAATTTGCTTTTCTATTTTAACTTCTTCAGACTTCACTTTTTTGGACTTTCATTTGCAATTTTTCTGGTAAGTTATAGAATAACTCCCTTCTGTCTCCAAATGTCAGAGTAAGCCCTAGACAGGCCAGCATTTAGCCATTGATTAAAAAGAATGTGTTTGGCAAATATATTTAGCCTTCATTATAGAATCTAAATTGTTTTCAGAAGGGACTAAAAGAATGATCATCAGTTGTCCCCTTTTCCTAGATTCAGAGAGACTGGGACCAAAGGGGACTTTGAATGTGAAAGGCTTACTTACTAAAGTTCCATATTTATGAAGACTTTGTGGGGAGTGGGGCTGGGAATTTAGCTCAGTGGCATAAGCACCTGCCTGGCAAGTGCTAGGTTGTGAGTTTGATCCCCAGTACTGAAAAAAAAAAACAAAACAAAAAGTCACACTATGAAGACTTTGGCTCCCTTGACTGAGACTGGTTAGCTATCTCATAGTAGTTCTTCTTGTACCCCGTTTGGCATTATCAGAAGAGTATAGGTTAAAGAAAACAAAAAAAAATGAGTAAAATATCATAGTTACCTTATTTAAGGTAAAGTTTCCAATATTCAAAATGTCTGTGACCTATAAATCATGATGAATTAAGAACAAAGTAACTTATAAGTCACACTGAAAAGTCTTATTTGCTTGTTTTGTTTTGTTTTGTTTTGTTTTGTTTTGTTTTTGAGACAAGGTCTCACTATACAGTTAAGACTGGCCTTGAACTTACTATGCAGCCCAGGCTGGCCTTGAACTTGTGGCGATTCTCCTGCCTCAGCCTCTCAAGTGTTGGGTTTATAAACGTCTACCACCACATCTGGCTAAAGTCAATTTTACATAAAAATTATCCACAATTTCTCTTTCCTTAGTTAAATAGTTAACTCTCATGAAAAAGCATCTAAATGCATAAGAATGCACTTAAACTCATCTAAAATGCACACGCATATGTGCATATGTATATAGATGTATATATTCATATAATTAATTCAGAAGATTAACTAGATATATGTCAGTGTTTTCACAAATAAAGGGAACAGCTATAAATATGTTAAGCTAAAGAAAGAGCATTTTCTAATCCTTTCTAAGAATGTACACAAAGCTTGTAATTGATTATGATCATTTGCATTTCAATATTTATTTTAAAGTTTCAGTTTAATCATAGAAATAATTGAATTTTTTCTTTTGCAGCATAATCAAAACCATATTTAGACTTAGATCTCATAAACCTAATTAAATTGATAAGCAGGATACTGTATTCTCATTACTAGGAAATGCCAATGCTCTGTTATACTTTCATGTAAAAATAGAAGAAATTTTGCCTTTGTTTTCCATTTTTAAATAACAATATGAAGAACAAAAAAATCATCTAACACATTGTCACTGAGAGGTTTTAGTAAAAGCCTAGAAGTGTCAGAAACTATTACCACAAATGAAGCCTGGTATTTCAAAGAAAGAAAAAGAGTTAATTTGATTTCAAAAGATAAATTGAAATAGAAACCATGGAGATGGAAACCTTACTGAAACAGAAGAAGGGCTTTTTCACAGTAATTATTTTCATTTTTAGTGTGCTGCATTTTGAAGGAAAAACATCTATATACCTACTAAATGTGAGAAAAAAGAAATCAGTATGCAAGTTTGAAAGATGATAGAGAAATTCACATGGGCTATTTCGAGAACTAGACGATGTACTGTCTTTGATGGCCCTAAAAATGTAGTTCCAAAGGGTCTGTTTTACTTTAAATCTTTAAAAATCCTAGATTCATAGCAGACATAGAGTCTCACATAAATTCCTCCAAGATTTTCTCCCTTGGTGGTGCCCAAAGTAATTTTTTCCTTAAAAGTAGCCAAGTCCACTGGGGTCCTAAAGATAGACACAGGGAAGGTCAGGGCCAGCATCCCGCATTGCTGCTTTTCTAACCCAAAGGCAATGCTCACATTAAGCATTTTCTTGGCCTTTTTTCAGTCCATTTTGGAAAGGGGCTGTCGTGAAGGTCAGAATAATATCTTCTGTCCAAAAGAAAATGAGAAAGACAACACAGAGCATGTATGAGGCAGCAGGAAAATAACTTCATCTGTCACCAAAGGTTAAAGGTATTGAAGGAGAGGACCATCTTAAATCAAAGGTGTATTTGTTTTTAGAATTCCTAAAATGGGACTACTGAGCCACAGTTAAAAGAGAGCTGAAAGCTGCTCTGTAATCTAGACATAAAAAAAGCAAGGCGCATCCTAAAAAACATCATAGACCTTGTTTTCTTCTGTACTTTAAAGTAACTGTCTTTGGATACCAAAACTTCAAATTATCACATTTAATTATTTTCTCATCTGCTTACTCGGAAAGAGTGACAACATAGCAAATGACAACATAACAAATGAACAAGTAGGAGGCCATCCCAATACATTATCACATAGAAATACACGAGTGAGCCACTTCTTTTAAGGAGGAAGGAGCATGTTTACATCATTCCCATGCTGTGAAATATAAGGTTGAGCCCTAAAATTAAAGAATCTTATTCTTTAATTAAAACTTGGAATCCTAATTAAAGAATCTCATACACCATTACACTTTGACATGGTAAGTGGGTTTGAAATTGGTTAAATAATAAAATACAAGATGTGTTACAGCTTCCAGAAAGATCATGGAGACTCCAAAGAAGACACAACACAAAGAAGGTGTGCAGAAGCACACAAGGGAGGAAACACACACAACATGAGAGGATTTTGGAGGAAAACAAAACTCTCAGCAAAAGACAACTGTAAAAAATCTATCCTGGTTTTTAGAGGTGAAAAATAACCCAAAATAGAACAGGCCAAGGCAAAGAAGAAAGGTATGGGGAAGATGATCAGCGTAACTTCAAAATGAATGTGACAACTCTAGCAGACCCTTGAACTCCATACAGTGAGAAAGACGGGGTGGCAGACAGGTTTCTGGGCTCTCCCGGGTGGCTATTGCTTTGTTTTGTTTTTACCTCTAATACAGAAAGGATAGATATACATGTAGAGACTCATGCATGTGTAGATTTTATAAACAGTTTACGAGAACCAACTATATAACACATGTTGAAATGAACAACTACTTTGAAGAAAAAGAGACACTACAGTACCCAGTGCTGATTCCATAATGTCATGATGTGAAGTCCAGCAAAATTATCATTCTTTGTTCAAAGTGATTTTAGCTTGTTTTGTTTTGTTTAAGTTCAACACACATGAAGGTATGGATAGCTGTTTTGAGGAGAATGAGAGACACTATGACAGCCATTCTTGGCTTCCCTATTGTCTGGTCTTGAGACCTGAAACTTCCTCCTCGTCCTGCTCAGATCAATTCCATACTAGGTTGTTTCATGTGAATTCCCTGTATGTGACAATATGGACAACTATTTGGAAGAAAACAAGAGTCAATACGATAGAGAGTGAACATCTCCGATTGTCTAGTTTTGGAATTTATGTCCCTTACATTGCTTTCTTGTGATCCACTTTGTTCTGTTTTGTTGTGTTTAATTTACCCTTTTGATATAATTGAATGTATATTTGAGTGGGTAAGATGGATGACCATATTGCTGGGTTTTTTTTGTCAGATCGTGGAACAGAACTGATAACAGACTCACTGTTTGAACATCTACTTTACATGTTTTAACTTTATAATTTGAACAACTATATCCAAGAAGTCAGTATGTAATTTGTCAAGTAATAATCTCTTAGGTTTTATTGTTGTTGTTCTATTCCTTTTTTCCTTGCAATTCTGTATTGTTGCTACCCTTTATTGTTTTGTTTTGTTTTGTTTTGTTTTTTCTTTCTTCTCTTTAAATAAAATTAAAAAAATAAAAAAAATTTGTTTTACATAAAAAAATTTACAAATATGGATGCCTGCCATGTGCCAGACATTCCTCTGAGTACTTTCCACAGATCTCTTCATTTCACCCCCAAACCATCCTGCAAAGTAAATATGATTTCCATGAAGACCTCTTCTAACCACCATTGCAAAATGGAATGTTAAAAGTTAGATTTTTTTTTTCTTTAGAGACAAGTGGCTTCTCCAGATTTCCTCAGGCCTCATCCACAACCAGTTACCTCCACTCACCTCAGCCCCGAGAATGACAAAGCACACAGATGCTGGCACCCAGAGGCCCAAGACCAGTTTCTTTTCCTCAGACAAGGGATGAAAGATCTCAGGCCAGATATGGACAAGACAAGCCTGAACAAGTCTGTTTTCTGACTTCTTCCTTCCCCAACCCCCTTTACTGTAGAAGACCCCAACCCCAACACACCTGCACACAGTGAGAAGCTGATCTGAGGCAAATGGGCCCCACCATTTCCTGGGAGCTGGCGCTGAATAGATCGCTTTTGCTTTTTATCAAAATACATGGCGTCCTTTGATTTAGTCAGCAGTGAGCAAAATAACCTGAACTTATACAGCCTGAAACAACCTCAGTTTGAAGACTAAGGAATTTTCTATCAAGTGATGACAACCACTTAGAAGACTCAGTGGTTTCAATTGTAGCACCCTGGAATCTTCCACAGTATCATGCTATTTTCAGAGGCAGCACTACAGCAACCTTGAAACCTGGAGAGTTGTGAGACATCTTACATTTCCACATTTTAAAACCATGAAGAATATTTTTCCACTTGAATAAAATAGTTGTGACACCTTAAAGACAATACTGTCAAATGAAATCTTCTTTATCTTCAGAATTTTTAAATTAGTATCTTTTCAACCAAAGGAGAAAAATCAGCCAAGTACGGTGGCAAAGGCCTATGATCTCAGCTACCCACGATGCTCATAAGTTCAAGGTCATTGTTGGCAATTTAAGGAGACCTTGTATTAAAATTTTAAAAGTTAAGATAAAAGTGAAGTGGTACAGTACCCAAGGGTTGCCCAGTATACCAGCCCTGAGTTGAATCCCCAATACTGCAAATAAAAAAATGGGGAAATAGGTTTAAGAGAAAAAACTTCTTCCCTCAAAAATATTTAAAATGCAGAAAATGAGAAACAAAAATTTGAAATTATATAAATGTTTCTTCATCCTCTTACGATCTCTAACTTTTAATGGTCAATGTGAGAATTACAAACAAAAGAAAATAAAACATATGCTAATTCTGGTTTTTATTACAATATTCTGATAAACTTTTCCAGCAAAGCAGAGAAATAAGAATTTCCTGATGTTTGAAAAGGATTTCTTATTGATACAAAAAAATTTTTAAGCATTTCAAACATTTTGACCAACAAAAATTGAAAATATAATCTGAGTTGATTTATTGGCAAGAAAGGCAATGCTTTTCTCAATTAGGTGAATGACAAATATTTTCTGTAAATTTGATACTTAATTCCACTCATCAAATATCAAAAATATATTTAAAGTACATGATATGATAAAAAGAAAAGGGTAGCAACAAAAGGATAATAAAATTAAGAGCATTCCTAATACTATCTGTATATATACAATAAATAATATACTACTATTGACAACTATAATTCAGAGCCATTTATTTAGTCCTAAAAATTATATTGTGCATACTCCCCCAAATGAGAAAATAAATGGTCTAATGACAAAGTAACAAATAGTTTTACAGAGTTTGGGTTTTTTCTTTCAATCCTTGGCTTTCAAAGAGAAAAAAAGCAGTTGAAGCAGAATCTAATCACGTTTCCAGAATTGCTAATCTAAAAACAGTTTGATAATGGATCACTGTATCCAGTTAGAAAGCAGCAAACAGAGGAGATCTAACATAGGGAATTCTTTTCACAGTTATTAAAGTTGTTGCAAAAAGGAGGATGAAAGAAGATGACCTGAGGAGGAAAAGAAAACAAGGAAGAGGAAGGACAAAGGGAAGGGGAGTGTAAGAGGAGGAGGAGAATTTGAAGTAACCCAGATAACTGCAGTCAAGGGTTATGGGAAGGAGGGGAGGAGGTGGGCTTACCACTACCCCAGGCTACAAGTGTTGAGCAAAGCTGGAGCTCAGACCTCGGGGAAGCGCTCACAGCAGCACTGGGAGCGACAGAAGTAGAAGAGGTTTAACAAATGTCCTTGAAGCCATTGACAAGTACAGATAAAGCAGGGGGAAAAAAGGATTTTTTTTTAACCTCCTCCAGCGTTCTCATCTCCCCAAGAAGCCAGCAGTCAGAGGGTCTAAAAAATGCATTTCGTTGAATCCCAGCCCCTATATCCCACAGAAGAATGGAGAAAGGTGGGTTTAGGAATAAGAAACAATAACAAATAGATAGCAAATCTATTCAAATTTACCTTTGGTGTTTTCTTTCATGGCTGAGAATCAAACCCAGAGTCTTGCACATGCTAAACCCTCTATCTACTCTTTACACCAATGAGGTTTCCATGGTCAAATCTACAGACACAAAAACACAGAAACTAGTGCTACTCTGTAAGTTATACTCATCTGCAAGTATACAAACTAATTAGAAGAAATATCTCACTGAGATACATTTCTCATTGAACTATTTTAATAACTGCTTACCAAAATTGGCAATTTACTTATTGTGCTTTGACCTAGTATAAGATACTTAATGATGACTTAATGATGACTCAAAAAGAAGAAATTTTAACATTTAAAGCCCTTAATGTTACAGGAAGTTTAATTTCAATTTATTGATAAACTGTGAAAAAAGAGTGAAATACAAATTTAAATTTAAAATGCTGGAAATTTTGATTGACAAAGAGAAAATGACTGTTCGTGCAATTTTTAATCCTGTTTAGTAAGTCACGGCAACACAAGATATTGACTAGATGTAAATATTATTAAAATTATCTATATTTGCAATATTCTGAAAATTATATCATGCACAGCTACTTTAAATAATAACAATAAAATTTAGATACTAACCTAAAACCTTCATAGATTGTTTTTAAGTTATTTTATGAAGTAAACAAACAAAAATGCTCAAAAACCATACAACAAATTGTTACCTTATTTTCCTCTATTTCAGCTTTACATCCCTCACTGATCACCCACCCCAGAAATCTTCCTTCTTTTACCTGAATTTATTTCATTCTCAGTCTTTTTCATTGAAAACCATCTCTTCAACAGCACCCCCTTATCAATGGTTTCATTCTTTTCTTACTCACAATCATGGTTTCAAAAATATTAAATGGAAAATTCCAGAAGCCAACAATTCATCCTTCTTAAATTGTATGCTATTGTGACTAACGTGATGAAAGCTCAGGCTATCCAGTCCTTCCTCGGTCACCAGACATCCCCTATCCAGGGTACCAGTGCTACAGGAAAGGGCTGAAGGAGACGTACAGCGAACGCTTAAGTTTCTGAAAACCTTACACAATATAATACACAGTACAGCAAGTATTTTGAGGGGGATTAATGGCAATGTGATTTTTGACTGCAATAATTTTTTAACAAGCTTCACATTGTTTGATCATTGCTGACTGATCAAATGCTTAGGGCAATTATTTCTGTCAAATAAAAATATAAAAATATGTTCTCATCCACCTTATTCTCCAGATCTAGAGCCAAAAAAATGCATTGTTTAGACTCCTCACCCATGCAACTTCCTAAAGTCAAAGTAATCATAAAAGATAAACCTTCTGAAATCAATTTAGGACATCAAGGCAACCATGACAGTGTAACTAGAGACACTCACTAAAGAAAACTTCCAAAACTGTTTTCAGAAAGTGGCAAGAACAGTGGGATAAATGTGTTTCAGGTGACGGGGAGTGTTTTGAGGAGAATTAATGGCAATTTCTACTGCAATAACTTTGTTTTAGTTCAAACATTGACTGTATTATTTGATAACACCTGGTGATTTTGTCATCTTTTAGCCACTTGGTAGCCATCTTGGTTATCAGATGAACTGTCATTATAACCATCATCATGCTTATGTTCAAGTTACCTTCCTTTTACCTAATAATGGCCCCAAAGCACAAGAGTAGTGATGCTGACAATTGGGAAGGCCAAAGAAGCCATAAGTGCTTCTTTTAAGTGTAGAAGTGAGAGGTTTCTACCTATTTAAAAATTGTATGTTGACGTTGGTAAGAATAAATCTTCTATCCACGATTGTGAAGCCAAAAAAAGAAAGTTATGCTATTTTTGCTGTCACGTGTCAAACTGCACAAGTTACAGCCACAATGCATCATATGTACCTAATTAAAATAGAAAAGACACTAAATTTGTAGGTGGAAGACATGCACAGAAAGCACATTCCAAATGATTGCAAGATGTTGCACCAGAAAGAACTGTGCCTAATTTATGAATTAAACTTTATGATATGTATGCATGTACACAGAAAAAATAGTACACATATAAGGTTTGTTATTACCTGCATTTTCAGGCATCTACTGGCGTGTTAGAATATGTCCCCCAAATGAAGGTGGACCATACTTATTTTGTCTGTCTTCCTTATTTTTTCTGCAGATGGCAGTTCATGCAGTGAATGGAATTTGTCATCTCATCAATTTTAAAACTTAAACTACACCCTTGAAATCTCCTCTGACACCAAAGCTTTTGATTTTATTATCAGTACATTATAAGTTTACAAGTAAATGGGTTCCAAGGCAAGAAAGTAAAATGCAAAAACATAACAGGTGCAATGAGTCTGTGGACAATTTAATGCCCTTGTAAAGTCAAGATCTTTTAAAGACTTTCTCCAGAAAATATGCAATAATGAAATTTAATTCAAGAATGGATTAGTGACTATAGAATAATCAGGAAGAGAATGAGTTGGCCTATTAAGTAAGTTGGCAGTTAATTAGCTTCAGTATCTGCTTAATTCCCCTCACCAAATCCTGCCAAATGAGAATTGTCTAAAGAAGATAAGAAGACGAATGATTTCCAGAACCTTCTCATTCAAGAGGCAACCATACTTCACAATAAGCAAAAGCTCTTTACAGAAGGAAATTTAAAATATTAGCCCTTATGTTCTCATCAGTATCCAAATGAGCCATATAGCAGGACTTTATTCTTAAATAGTTGGCTGCTACAACATAATTTCATTAATATCAATTCACTTGTTGATTTGCAGCATGTTTGCCAGGATGATGGATTTCCTGGAAACTATGTAAAAGAATATAAGCATTTGTACCTTTCTTCTGAAACTTTCTTATAAAAAAAAAAAGACTTTACTGCTTTAAAAGCCAGGCAGACTGCTTTTGCTCTGCAGGTAGCTGTAGTACCTTGAAGTAAGCAGGGTAACTGTTCATACCACATCTCATATTCTGAATGTCAGCCTCAAAGATTCATCTTGCGATGTAGCACAACAGGTAATTTCCCAGTCAGATTTTCTACTCGCCTCAACCCAATCTGGAGATTAGACACAAGCATCAGATGCTTTGATGCCGAGACTATGCAATCTTCACCAGGAGGCAAAAGGTGAAATGGTCTAAGGGTCTGTAATTCATTTCATTATAATTACATTTCATTGCCTGTGGCTTCTCCAATAATCAAAAACACACTGTCAGTATTAAACAAGGACTATGAGAAAAATGTCAGACCCCTCACCAAAGAAACATCAAATTAGAGTAAGACTGTCAAAAGTTTGCTCCCTGAGTGAATACCGAAGATTTTAGAGGCATATTGACACATCTGAGGTTGTAAACTATAAGCATTGGAACCAAGATTTTCAGATTTTGTTCATTTTAGGTCAGATGACAATTTAAAAAAAAAAAAGAAAAAGAAGAAGAAGACTTTATCCCAGGCACATCTCTAGTGGTTTACATTTCAATATTTGTTGAGTGAATAAGTCAATAGAATTTGGTTCAAACAGGACAAAAAACAGTGATACAAGAGTAATATTGGTATGCTCTCAGCAGCAAAACACTTTCAAGTGTTTGGAATAGAATCCCTTTGCATGTTAACTCCAGCACCACACTTCCATGAGACTATATTTTGCTCACAGTTCTTTACCCCTGAACTTTGACAGTGGAGACTCTAATATTAGAAACTCCAGAGCAAAGGTAACCAATAATCCTTTCATAGTGGTAGCAAAAGATAGGCAAACAGGAACCGTTAGAAGCCATATTTGAATCTGAGGAAATGCTAAACATTCAAAACTGATGGGAATGAAATGTGTTTCCCTCAGAAAACATTCCACAAACTGCTAAACAATATCTGTAATAACAAAAAAAAATTCTTTGCTCCTTTATTTTTGTACTGGAAATCAAACTCACGACCTCACTCTTGGCAGGCAGGTTCTGTACCGCCGAGCTATATCCCCGCCCCCTCTTTGCTCTTTTAGAAATCAAATATCTCCTCACCAAACAGTCTGCAAGTAATACATTCTCTGCCCACTTTTTACACTTCCTAAGAATCATGAATTGTTTTGATTTGTATCTCACTGAGTAATCTGTGCAATTCCTTGGACTATTTTTGTTTTACATTCTTTATTTTAAAAACAAAAAAGAGTAGAAATGATACAGAACTTCAAAAAGCTAGTAAGAAATTAACACTAGTTAATATATTGCATACTGTTATTTTAGAAAGTAGTTGTTCAGGTTACAAGCTTTAGACATGAAAAAATGATCAGTCAAACAATGAGAACACAAATTGCTCTTTTTGATGAACTAATGATTAGTAATATAGTTATTTATCTTGTATACATATATACACACATATATATTTATACCTCTGTACATGTAATTTTTTCCCTTCTTTGTTTTCTCCCGTCCTCTCTCCCACTTGTTCTTTCCTTCTGAGCACTTTCTCTCCTTTTCATTTTCACAGTATCTGTTATACATTTTGGATCTTATTATTCTTTCATTTTTTTACACTAGGGAGACAATATGATATTTACACATGTGAATTTGATCTATTTCACTTACTAGTATGGTCTCAGGTTGTACCCATTTACTTATAAAAGACTCCAGTTTATCCTTCTTTATAGCTGAGTAATATTCCATTGTATAAAATACCACATCTTTTATATCCATTTCATGATTGATGGGCACTTACGTTCTTTCCAAGATTTAGCTATTACAAATTGTGCTGCTATAAACATGGGTGCACATATATCACTGTGGCATGATGTTTTCAAGTCTTCTGGGAAAATATTTCCCAGAAGGAACTCCTTGCAGTACAAGGTGACTTTTTTTTAACCTAGCCTTTGTGCAAACATCTTACCAAACCATGTTCCACATTGAGGTCATTTGGTTTAAACTCATTTTAACCAACGCTATCCAACATGGTGGATGGGTAACTTGCAGGTCAATGGCTACATTTTTAAAGCAACTTTCTCTTAATTATCTAAAATTATTACATCTGCTGGCCTACATTATACTCACAACAATGAAAACAGGAATTTAATTAGGTTTCCAATAAGCAAGACCTGTTTAAGAATTTATTTTATTAAATGTTCTCATCTTGTGCTAAATTCCTCAAATTTCCTAGTCTCTAAGTACAGGATATACCACTATTACATTTTACTTATAAGAAAAATTAGTAAAGAAATGCTATTGCCCTCTTCATCTAGAAGGCTGAATCAGATGCTATGCTGGGCTCCCTTTGTAACCAAAGCATTTATTTGTCCAACGGCTGTGACAGTCATTTACTGATTATTCAGAGTTTGCAGCTGAGCATTTAGCATCACCCGAAAGATGCTGTCCTACCCATGGTCATGCTTTCTCCCTGACACTAATTTGCATTAATATCAGAATAATGAGGGTCTGAATATTAAGGAGGTGAGGGGGTCTCACCTCCTTGACTCAATTCAGCCATCTCCGAATGACCATCTAGAGTTCTCAGGACAACTTCTACCTACACCTAATTTTCTCCTGGTGTTATGGGGAGAACACTCGCCAGAAAAGTTCCTCAACACACACACATCTTCTTCTCAGACTTTGTTTCCTGGGAAACCTGACAAAAATAGGCGGTGCCTCTAATGATCTGAGGAAGCAAACTCTAAAATTAGGATTTCAAATCTGAATCACCCACCAACAAGCTGGCCATGAGGCTCCATGTCTGGTGGTAGGTGGGTTGTGGGTAGCACATGGCATACTAGGATGGTGCCATTGTTAAAACTTTCACAAATATCAACTGCAATGGGACGTTAGTGGAAGAGGAGGCACTGACAGTGACTATGCTGTAAATTTCAGAGATTGAAGGAGTTAAGGTTTTATAGAATCTGGTATCTGACGGTTCCTGCTATTGCCATTGATACCCTAAGAAAAGACAAAGGCTAAAGATAATTCATCAACAATTTAGGGCCAAATATGAAACTCCAAGTCTCCTTGGCAGTATTTTACATGCAGTTGCTTGTCCAGCAGCCAGAGAACGGGTTGAGGATCAGGCCTAGAACAGAAAAGGTTCAGATCTCAGGGTCAGCAAGCCTGCTGCAAAATCCTGACTCTAGAACATAAATCTGACACTTAAGATCAAGACATGAAGATCAAGGAGTTTGAAAATCTTTTTTTTTCAGTTTTTATATTTTTATTAGTAAATATTTCCAATGCATAATTATATTCCTGGTGGGGACTGCTGCATGCACATAACGCATTGAAATTCTTTTTTTCAGTCCCTTCACCTCCCCTCTTTCCCTCCACCTCTTAATCCCCTTCCCATATCTGAAAGATCTATCTCCTTGCTTCTTATTATCTATTCTTCACTTCATTCTTTGTTTATATCTTGGGTTTCTCATATAAGATAAGCCACTGGACTTATTTGTCTGGTTTATTTTACTTAAAATTATGGTCTCAAGATGCATCCATTTTCCTACAAATGACTTGAGTTTATCCTTCTTTGATTTAACTATTATGAATTGGGCTGTTATAAACATGGGAATTGATGTATCACTGCAATATGATGATTTTAATTCTTTTGGGAAGATACCAAAAAAGGAGATAGTTAAATCAAATGAAATTTTAGTTTTGGCTTTTTTGTGGAATCACCATACTGATGATCATAGTGATTGTACTAGCTCCCATTTATACCAACAATGTGAAGGGCTTCTTTTCCTTGCATCTTCACAAGCATTTGATATTATTTGATTTGTTGATGACATCCATTTTAAAGCCCAGATTCTTCTGAACCCAATTCACTTGTACCTATCCCAATCTTTCTATTAAAGGATAATGCTCCCTTTTGCCTGAAGGTAATAATACAGTAACCTATGCTAAATGGGCCTGCTAAAGAAGAATAGCAATGATATGATGAAGGAGTTGCAGAATCCAGTCAAAATGTAGCAGTGGGAGACCAGAATATGTATCTGGGGATGGATATTTAAGATGCTAGATTGAGAAGAACAGAATAAAATTGTGTACAGGACCTCAGTCACAGAGCACTCTCCCATGATACAGAATTGAATATCCTGGCATGGAGCCCAGTTGTTGGTGCTATCACCATGCCAGTATGGATCTAAAAATCAGGATAAAGCTATAATCCATGCTATGCAATATAGAACCATTAGAACTGCTATGGTAGAGGAAAGAATAGGCTGAGTGTGATTCATAACCAATTTAAGATAATATGTAAAGGCTCAAAGTGGACAGGCCAGTTTGAATAAACTACAGAACTCTAAAAAAATCCACTATCTGATTATGGTTCTACAAGATTATTTTGAAGACCTTCCACTCACCAAGTCAATCAAAACTGTCTTGGTGAGGAAGGCATCCGTGTTCCTAAGCAGCTCCATTTCCATAGATCAGAGCTGCTGGGTGACAGTGCTATAACAGAACTGGGTTCCTCAGTAGCAGTGAGGAAGACAGCAGAGGCTGAAGAAACAGGGCTTGATAAATGGCAGTTGCTTCAGAGATGTTATAATATTCTGGTCCAGGTCTAGGTTAGAGTGATTCTACTGGATGCATGAGCCCACCCAGTGCCATTTCTCAGTTCTTCACAGTTAGAATCATGATGAATACACCTATCCCTGGGTAGTTGGGAGAATGCTTGGTGTGACCTGTAGTTTAAGATCCCTTATGGTGTAAACAGTGACTGGCTAAGATACTAAAACAAAAATAGTATCACATCCCAGAGGAAATAACAAAGATTAGTGCTACCCTTAAGATATAAAGGACCCAAAGGTGAGTGTCTGTATTATATCTGTATTTAATTTACTAGTCTGGCAAAGAAAACAGGCCCTGGAGGATGCTAAAATCTGCTAAAATCTGCAGTAGACTGCTAAAATCTTAACCAAGTATTAGCTTCATTGATATTTGTTGTGCCAGATGCTGTCTATCTGCTGGAGCCAATCAACGTGGCTGTAATATGCAGCCACTGATTTCTATTGAAGAGGAAGATCAGTGGGAATTAACAGTGGTACACATTTATGTTTTTGCTGTAAGTCTATTTAATTCTGTCCTTCCTTTATTATAACATAGTGTGAAAGGACCTGGACCATGTGAAGATCCTCCATAAATTCCCCATTTATCAAATTAGTCCACTAGTTAATGACATCATATCCATTGAACATGATGAATGAAAGTAGCAAGTATAGATGAAACCTTGGTAAAACCAAAATACTTGTAAAATCTATGAAGATTCAGGAACCTATCACATTTACAGATGTTTGGGGATTCTCTAATCTAAGTCGTGCTAGAACATCTTCTCCAAACTAAAAGACAAAGTTCTGCATCTTGTACCTGGTAGGCTTTACTAGGTTCTACAGGCAGCATATTCCTACCTTGGAATTCTCCCTTGACCATTTACCAGGAGATGCAGAAAACATCAATGATATACTGAAACTTGCTGCTCTGTTGCTTATGCAATAACACCTGGTAAACTTATGATCTTGGAGCTACCTGTCATAGGAAAAAATATTCATAAAGTTTATGGCGCGGATCAATAGGATAATCACAACATAGACCTCTGGTGTTCTGGACTTAGCCTATCCCATTGTAAGGATAAAGTATTTGACCTTAGGATGTTAAATGATCACACAGCCAGAACCACTCACCATGAGCTAGACTGTGACAACCACTCATCAGGTTAGATGGCCCCAGCAATAAGCCATATTATGATAGAATAATATGGTGGAAGTAGAGGGTACACATAAATATATATGCAGGTATCTAGAACCCCATGTCCTCTGAACAGTGGTCATCTAGGGGTGGTATCTTCATAACAAGCCATGTACAAAGTAAAGGGCAGACATTGCCTCGTGAATGGATTGGCTCAACTGTAAGGTTTACCCTAAATACAGACTGCTACTACAAAACAGTACCAACTCAGTTATAGTTCTAGAAGATAGCGGAGATGTGCAAAGTAATAAGCAGGATACATATTATTTTCTTTGTGTGGAAGAAGTTGCCTTGGATCAGAATACAGATAATCTTATAAGAGTGGCAAATGGCTTGGCTAGCCGGTCAGAAGCCTAGAAACTGTGGTAATGAAAGCAGAAAAATAGAGATATATGAAAGTGATGTCAAGAGTAAAGATATTTGTATGTAAACATATCACACTGGCTATCAAACAGAAGTATACAAAATGAAGGCAGCTGCCAGTGGTCATCTCTTTCATTAGCATGCAGTGCAGGTATAATAGGACCATGAAGATTAGCTATGACTGCAGGGACAGCGACCACACATTAACCCAACTGCATGCATTTCCACTAATCAACACTGATCTGTTTGTCACTGCCAAATGTCCAAACTATACAGATCAGAGATCAATTCTGAGCTCCCACACATCACCATACTTTGATGGTAAACTGATTATATCAGAGTGGGTAACAATTCATCTTGAGAGCAACTAACTCATACTCCAACAAAGTGTTTGTCTCTCCAGCCTGTAGGGCATTAGACCTCATCACTGCCCTAAAGAGTATTTGGTACAGTGGCACATAATACCACAAAATCGCTTCAGATCCAGAAGAAACACTTCATAATAAAAAGAGGAGCAGGCAGTAGGCATTTGGTCAAGAGATCCACTGGCCCTATCATGTACTGTGCAATACAGAAATCGCTGGCTTAAATATAGAACTGAAGAAACACTTTTAAAGTATGTCTTTTATTCTAACTTGAAGATGATATCCTACAAGACATGGACTCTATTATTTTCTATACAAAATACACAATATGTCAGTGACATCATGTGCCAGTCTCATCCCCAACTCTTGGAATATATGGCTCAGGAGAACATAGTGTGGAAGCAGAAGGGTCCCTA